>JTDE01001479.1:72890-84190 GCA_014338405.1 Paragonimus skrjabini miyazakii | reverse complement strand
TGTAAGTGAAAGTAAGGCGTCATCAGCAAGACAGCTTCCTTACGGCTTTCACTGCCCCGCGTCATTAAGTGCACTCACTTCACAGACAACTCGGCCAAACAACGGCTTCATTCACGCCACTGAGCTCGGTTAGCTGCCATCTCACCTAATGTTTCAAGCGGAACTAAGAATGATCTCTTTTGTCTGGTTGTGTGCATTTGAAACGACGGTAATTGCTCGTCCGTCCTGCGCTGTCGATGTGTCGGTGCATATCCATCGGGTTTTCTCGTGTATGTTCCCGGGTGACCTCCGTTATTTGCATGGGTTTTTCTAACGCTAATGTGACTTAAACTCCCTGTATGTCGCGTTTAGGGGGTCAATGTAATGAGGCTACCTAGATGGAGTTATAGGTTTGTTGCGGTCAGTATCGCAACTTTTGGTCAATTCGCAAGGAATCCATTTTCAGCACGGTAATGAGTAACACCGTCAGTTAGTTGCCCATCAGACACAATCACTTGATGCTTTCACGTTATAGAACTACTTGTAAACTATCGGGTGGCAGTATATATATATATATATATATATATATATATTGCGGGATGTATATACGACCCCTTGAAATACAGCTGTATACATAACCAAATGACCTTTCGATGTATGGTTCACTGAAGCTGCACGTGCGAGATAAATTTACCTACGCAGAATAACTGACTGAGAATACAGGAGTAGCAACAAGTTTCAGAGGAGGGCTTGATGCTTAAGACTGCGTTAACCCAAGAGCCAAGAAACGCTTTGATAATGCAGCTGTTAACAATCTTGAAATCATTTTCCAGGCAATCAGTAATTACGTTTATCGATAACGTTTCATCTCTGATCCACGCGAAACCTTACCAGTAACTACAGTTAACGATTGCTGACAAATTTATTCTGAAATTGCGAATTCTCAGTCGGTCCCAAGCATAGTCCAGCTTATCATGACAAATAGTAATTTCTGTCATAAGAAAAGTTCAACCTTGTACTAAAATACCGTGGAATGACATACCCTTTGAAAGATAACACTTGAGAACATTTCAAATCACGTTTATTCTGTATTGATGTAGGATTAACCCTTATGGTCAATTTAATCGATTGGGTGGCTTCAGATTGACGAAATGGTTCAAGTCAGGCTTTCTCGTTTCGTGATCTCTCAGCAACGACGTTCGGAAGTTTATGAGCTGAAAACAAAGTGCTATCGAACTGATGTTAACATCTTCAACAGACATTACCCAGTGCAGCCTTTTATTTAAATGTAAACTGACTAAATTGTGAGGATGTATTGTTGGGTACATTCAGTTGAACTGTGTTAACTCTGAGCGTTGCCTAAATTCCATATCCAGGACACAAGGCATTTCAGCCTTGATCGTATCAATTAGCGTTTTCTCACCAACTAAATCTGTTGAAATGTATTTATAAAATCATATTAACTGAGCAACGCAAATTTACTGAACTCCTGGCTTTTTTCTGATCATGTGACATTTTTGATTCAATCTAGGTACGATCTGAAGACAAATGATCCGATCAAATTGATTGATATTCTATTCATTGGAGCAATGGGACCACCGGGTGGTGGTCGAAATCCAGTAACCCCACGATTCTTACGTCACCTAAACACGGTCACCGTGAACGAGTTCGAAGATGATGTCATGCGAACCATATTCACAAAAATTTTAGATTGGCATATGCAAGTCAAGTGAGTTCTATTGAGTCCTGCATTTGTGGGGTTGATGACATCCGCTTCAAGCTTAGCTTGTTACAATGATCAAAACGAAAAGATGTTTGTTCACAGACGTCACCACATGTCGTTTGTGCTGTACCATCTGTGGTTCCACTTATAAGCCCCGTATCCAGTGTAAAACCGAAGGAATACTATCGCGGAGTGTGTGAATGAAGACCTCTGTAATTCATTCAGCCAATGCTAGTTGACCTTAAATAGTTGATGTACAAGTGAAACCCTTATCTCTCGGACACAAAACGAAACAGATCCCAATAGCAATTCCTAATCTAAGAAGAGAGATAATAAAAATACAGAACAGAAAGCGCTTCAATGAAAAAATGATTAAGAAGATGAACAGAAATTCGAATGTGGCTTGTACAACCAAACAAAATCTTTGGTGCACCAACAAACCTAGAGAAAAGAAAAAGCAGAAAACTACCAAGTTTCTAAAAAAGAGAAAAGATGAAATACCAAACTACAACGAGTCGTTAGTTGATACGGATGAAAACAAAAAGGTGTGTGCACATAATTGAGCTAGTCTAATTACATTTAACGATCTTTCCATCTCTTCATTGATGGTGCTGTGCAGGAGGGTTGATGATCTACCAATCCAAGACGGCCGATGTATTCGCGATGAGATTCGTCGCACCACTATGTGATCACACTACCACGACTTATGGGGACTATAAATCCTTCGCTTACGGCGTACCTGAATTCGTGACCATGAAGCTGTCGCTTAGGGAATTTTAGGATGCACATCCGGATCGCACACCTCCAGGCAGTCCGGTTCAAAGCCATGTCCTGGAATCGTAGCTTTTGGCCGGAGGGATTTCGCTCACCTGCCATATGCTCTCCGTGTAACAGCTGTTTCAGGATCCATTAGCCAGTTATCCGTAAGATGTGTTCCAACCAACGAAGTTAGTTAAACATCAGCATGGTTACAATCACGCCCATGTCTGATCAGCGAAGTGCCTTAGTTTTGCTGTCTGCCCATTGGATGCCCACGATAAATTTAGACGTTGCAGACAAAAGCGACTCAGATACCCTGGATTTCAAAGATATAATGTCCAGGTTCCATTTCTGTGCAACAGTGTGAACTACACCACTGTGCTGCAGACAAATAACTTGGTTTTCGTATTTCACGTTGCCGTTCTCCAAAACATCTTCCAACATGGCCGATAACCTTGGCTGCGTGAGCATGTAACCCAGAGATCATGAAAAAAACTGTTAACAGATTTCTGCCAAAGTGGCAGGTCTGTGAAGCTATCTACAATGTCTCCATTGATATAGCTCGTGCAGTGACTGAACCATTATTAATTCGTACCTTATGCATTATACCCTACTTATTATTTATGGTTATAACATTGTGATGGGGCGGCGAAAGGAATATTGAAGGATCACTTAAACCAACCTGTTTTTTTTTTCAATTTGAACATCACCCACAATTGATCGCAGCTGTCGCATTCCAATAGACTTTCCAGTCGGCCCCTTTCGCACAAAAGGAAACACTAGACTCGAGTTTCACTCTCATTAGAGCTCATCAGTAGTGCATACCATCTCCACTGCCGGGACTTGAACCACGGACACGCTGTTCATGAGGCAACCGTGTTTACCACTGCGTCATTGACCTCACGTTAGGCACGACCGGATTATCATATGTGAACGCTCAACCACTTTCGCTTGTGAGTAATGATCAGGTTGCCCGATTGTCTCGAAATGATAATTCGGTCGTGCCTAACGTGAGGTCAATGGCGCAGTAGTGAACACGGTTGCCTCATGAACAGCGTGTCCGTGGTTCAAGTCCCGGCAATGGCGATGATATGCACTATTGACGAGCTCTAATGAGAGCGAAACTCGAGTCTAGTGCTTCTTTTCGAAAGGGATCGACTGGAAATTCTATGGGGATGCGACAGCTGCGATCAATCGTGGGTGAGGTTCAACTTGAAATTAATAAAATCCCCGACTACTCATCAGTAAGGAAACGTTCTGTGTGCACCCCTGTGTGCTAGATTAGCTCAGAGAACTCCATACCTCTGTCACAACAGCCTGACTTGCGGAACAAAATAATACGGGGATTTCCTGGGGGTTCTTACACGTAACTAGTGAAGCAAATGTCTGATTGGACGTTAACGTCTAATTTCGAGTAATGTTGCGCGCAGTAGAAGTAGTGTAAGTTACACGAACATCTCATGAGTTCTGTAAGCTTTTGACCATTCAAAGTATTGTCAGTGGTCCTGACTAACAATTGGACGCTTTTTATAGCCATTCTCTTCCATATGTGAAAAAGAGGATTGTCATAACCATAAATATAGTTCTACCTTATATTCATAGATTTGTGGTGTACAACCTAAACACTCTTTCGCAGTCAGCAGTACGATGCGCAACTTTATGAGCTCAAGTGCTTTTTGTCTGACTGCTTCTTTTTGAGTTACCTGTCACAGGTGAACCTGGTGGGACTCAAATCTTAGCCAACATAGCTCTCCAGATAAACACAGCAGACAATCCTGGTGATCACATTAGAGTAGTGGAAGAGAACAGGACATACACAATTATTATATTCTATGTACAATAGAAAGAACTAAACAGGAGCGCGTTTGAGCAACTGTCTTTGTAACACGATTCACCCATATTGGTTATGTAGTATATAGTCTGAGATGGAGTTTCTGTCTGTCATAAACAATGTCAACAGTCTCTCCAGTAGCAGCCTGCATGTTAGGGAATTAAATAGGAGACGAAGAACTTAAAGCATAGTATCCTCTACGAAAGAAGTTAAAGTGTAATTGCAGACGTCAGTGAAGAATGCAGATGAATTCAAACTGTAACAAAAAGACTGAATAAAAGTCTTCAGGAAAAATATATTAAGATAAAGCAAAAGAAGAAGAGTGGTGGAAGGTCACTGGAATCCCGATTTCTGGAGCAGAAAGATGTGTGTTACCTGTTGACTAGAAATCATTGGTTTATTCTATTGAAAAATTGAAAGCAAATTATCACTTTCAAAAACTCAGTCACAAACACAGTCACGAACAATTCTCACATCATCCGATTTTCTCGACACAAGACACTAAATATCTCGTCAACTGTACCCAATAACCTCACACTCAGGACTTCTCCTGTTGATAAGTAGCACTGATTTAATGTGATCAATCAAACAGTAGTTTTCGTTACTAGCTTATTGACTGGCAATTTGATTGATATGAATTGAATACACTTCACAAATGTGATTGCGCTTGAACACTTATACGTAACAATTCAGTTATGCTTAATATGCGACCTACAAATTGGTTACTAAAACACCTTGGCCTGTGTTTGACTAATGACCGGAAAATAAAACAACTAATGAACTTTGAAATGAGTGAAACTCGAGCCCGATATTCCATTCAAAACATAACCCGCTGAAAAGACTTTGTGGTAATTTCACTATGGAATACTATTAGAATATCAGATATCCATTTACGCCCTGATCGCGCACCTAAGATTGGATACGATCAAGTCAACCAGAAATATGTATAGCAGTAGGTGGGAAAATGCAGTTGAACTCAAGGTACCATTAAATCTCCCGAGGCAGTAGTTACAAACTACCTGGTATATTATCACAGAGATATTGACCATGGCTATAACTCACTAGTGGATTGGAGAATATGGCGCAATAAAAACTGGTTGGGCGAAAACCATACACAGCACGTGGTTCGTCCCACATGACAATGACCCTGTCTGATAACTGAACGATCTTCCTGTGTTGTGGTCGGCACGCAATGGCTTTCATCGAAACACCACAATCTTCCTGAATGTAAAAGCAGCATTGATAAATAGATTGAGAATAACACAACGTTATGAGCAAGTTGTAATACTCTACGTTTCAACCACCTCGTTTCAACCACCCGAGGTGGTTGAAACGTAGAGTATTACAACTTGCTCATAACGTTGTGTTATTCTCAATCTATTTATCAATAACATGTTAAACACGACGCCCAAACTGTTTGACTTCATTCGTACAAAATTTGGTGCGGATATCTTACAACTGATTAATAATCGATAAAAGCAGCATTCCTCAAAACCCCTAAATAATAACTACTAGATATGTATGTTAAGACTTAATTAAGATGCGTTTACATTTGAATGCTATATTTGTTTCAACTTTAAATGCATGAAGAAATTTTTTTGATAACTGACTTCATAACCCAGTCAATTTATAGAAGAGCGAATTCAAGCTTCTATCCTCATGTAACGTAACATTCGGTCGATGTTTGTTGTTGCGATAATTTATGGTTGAAACTGTTTAAATCGAACCAGTTCGAATAGCTATTGTCTAAGATCTGCGTACTAGTTCGGACACAAGAATTGTCGTTATGAGATTTGTTTAAGTTGTTTGTTATTTTGTTCCATGTGACACACCGATTTGTAAGAAGTCTCAGAAACCAAATATCAAATGCATTAATAGTACGCATGAGGTTTGTACTAATACTTAGCCATTAAGCTGACTAGCAAACTTAGCAGTAAGATTAAATGTGTATGCCGGGCATGGACTGAAGGCTGACTGTGTTTTGATAGTGCTCAACCAGCCTGTCATTTATTGGACATTGTTGAAGATAAGTTCAGTGAACTGTGAGTATCAAAGAGTGGTCTTTCCTGACTTGGTCAACGTCTGATGCGTGCCGTTCGTCGACGTGTACTTGGGAACGCTCGGGATGCCCGATCATGCTGCACAGTCGTCAGTGGTTGGGTCATTTATTTCACATGCCGCCTGATCGTTTATCCTACCGGGCATTATGTACTGGGACTACTAACAGTTGAATAAAGCCGCGTGTTGGTAAAGCATCAACGTGGTCAATAAATATGAAGTCCCTGACTGTTACACTGAGTAAAGTGGGTAGGTGTCTTCTGCTTGGCTGGAGTCCTAGTGATCACTCAAATTGCTGCCTAGAAACACTATTCGAAATGGCGGTGTGCCGCAGTCAATGGATTCCTTTTAGCAAATTTTCTTCTATAGTATTCCACGTCACTGTTGAGCGGCGGCGCCCGAACCGCGAAACCTTCTGGACAGGCTCAAGACCATTGTGATGATGAGGATGATTGAAATGACTGCAAGGCGGACCAGTGTGGTTTAGCATTCTATCTTGAATCTAGCCAGAATATTGCTTTCTTATCAGGAAATGACTTGATATTACACCAGTTTTTATTATATCTCATAGAAAACATTACGCCTCTATATACGTTACTGTTCCATTCATATCCATATCCATACAGAGGTTTCCAACCGGATTACAAAAAAATCCCAACTCAGTTTGTCTCCGCTACTCTGGCTTTGTACAAAGGTGCGATGCAAAACCTGTTACCTACGCCTGCAAAATCGCACTACCTGTTCAACCTACGTGATTTTAGTCGTGTCATTCAAGGTGTTCTACTTTCTCTGCCTGAAACTGTGGATCCTTATTCTATCAAGCGATTGTGGGTGCATGAAGTATTCCGCGTTTATTATGATCGTCTAGTAGACGACTCTGATCGCAAATGGTTTTTTGAATTCATACAACAATGTGTACGGGAACAGTTGGAATCTAACTTCGAAACTTTGTTCGCTCACTTGGCCGGTCAAAGTCCAGAGGTGAGTCAACGTCTGTGTTTGTGAGTAATCACAAAGTGTGGTTTGTTTGCGTAGAAATGAGATTCCATAACGAGATAGATGTGTGTGAGTACAAGAGTGACCAATATCAACGCTGTCTGCTGTGTTCCGAAATGATGCCATTTTTTTTGGTGAACAGAACCACACAATAAATTACATTAAAAATCCATTTCAAAAATTTACATCACTGTTACCTTCCTCTGATACTAATATGTTCACTATGTTTAGTGCAGTTAGAAGCTATTTCATATACATTTTACCATCACCAGATGAATTGTTAAGTGAAAAGATAGACTATATTGTGTAAAGATCACTTCAAATTAGTTGAAATACTTCAAAATACATCTCCGTACTCTGTTAATCACAGAGTTCATCTAAGTAACGTTGGTGATGACTTGGGATCGATTGCAGGCTGTCGCCATCGCCTTTTAAACGACCATTACGTAGTGCATAGCGTGAGTCAGCAGTCCCACCACACTGACATGCTGGTCCAAGCAAAGGAATCGCAACGGTACAGTGAGGCAGAGA
The DNA here is from genome assembly GCA_014338405.1 of Paragonimus skrjabini miyazakii. Taxonomy (NCBI): domain Eukaryota; kingdom Metazoa; phylum Platyhelminthes; class Trematoda; order Plagiorchiida; family Troglotrematidae; genus Paragonimus; species Paragonimus skrjabini miyazakii. The sequence continues at coordinate 76,313 of JTDE01001479.1, read as the reverse complement.
GCGGAGAGATACTCGTTGCAACAGACCGCCTACACCGAACGTGGGCCTACGCGGAGAGTTGGGCGTACGAACGCTTGGTTTAACAGTACCGTACTCGGGCTCGATAACAAGGGTGTGTGTGTGTTCTGTCCAGATGAGGTCGTGCCACAATGACGCCCCAGTGAATGCAGTTGTCAGATCACATGCTCCCCGTTGTAGTAATGGTGCCCCAGTCACTTTGAAACATGGTGACGTGGACGCAAAAAATCAGTGGAACCAAGTGTGTAAGCAACAAGCTAAGATATTGAACTGGACAAAGCTAATCTGGTCTAAACGTGTAAGTTAGCTGGTTGAAGTTTAGTGAGTCACATAAAGGCTGGGCAACCTCTGAGGCCAGTTTATCAACTGACAATAGGATAAGGGATGATACATAACTATGGTGGTCGCTTTTCTTACTTACTCGACTGACACCACAGATGAAGCTAGCTTGGAGCAGGCTTCTTCCAGGTATACTATAATATTCATCCTATGTGAGAAGCGTTCAGTGCATCACAAACACTTGCTGTTGGAGGAAGTTTCGCTAATGAAATCAACCATAGCTCTGGAGCTTAAACACTAACCCGGTATCAGGCGGTCGTACATTTTAAAATGTCAAAATACCTTGCAATTCAAATAAACACAGACTAAACGTGCTCGAGCTATGTATGTGAATGGATCTGTAGTGTCAACATCCTTAAAAAGCAACCAAAAGTTTGGCGGGCAGTTTTTTTCTTTGGGACTACCTCAGACACGGGACCTACAACAAAAACCCGTCAACACTGGATCAGTTCAAAATGGTCGTAATTTTTTAACGTAGTGAAATCTGTGATACTACTCTGTAATGTACCCAAAGAGAATACTTTCATGTAAACAAGACCACTGACAACATTTCGAGCAGTTATTGTGAATATATACGGATGATTTCTTCCCATTCCTTCTTGATTGAGGATAAGGTTGACTTGCCAGCAGAACAGCATATCTCAAACAGTAATTGGCGGATTCGTGCACTCAAGAGATTCAATCGGCTCAGACTGATGTAGGCAAACTGAGAAACGATATTACTTAGTGTTGTCTCACAATGGTAACGTTTTAGTGCAATACTATAGAGTAGATACCATAATATTCGGGTTTTTAATTTTATCCAGGTTGTACGAGGGAGCAATGACACTGATAGTAAACGTAGATCACGAAATCCAACGGTAGCTACATGTTGTATATGATTAAGCTGTACAGCACAAACATAGTTTCAGTATCGGTAACTGTTTATCCTAAAACGATACATTATCTACCTAGTTACGGCCCATCAGTGTGATCTAGTTCCGGTATATTACTTAGTCCAGTTCAAGCTGGGCACGAGATTTTTCAGAACAACAAACACAGGTGTCTAGAAAACAAATCACTTCAATCTGGCAACCAGTTGTTCACCTCGATTCTGCTGGCGTAGCAAGTTGTTTTCATTATGACAGTAATGTATGAGTAAGGTAGTAAAAAAAGACATACTGACTTAAAATAGATTTGGTTTAGTATCGTGGTTACTGAACTGTGAAATGCTATGCGCCGCCGAGCGTTTTGACAATACGGTTATAGAACGTCACGTCAGAGTCCACAAATGACGCGGTAAACCTAAAACATAGCATGACGTTCCTGTAACTCTATGAGAAAATTGTCAGTTTTCGGTCATTGTTTTACTCGATTGTAAATCCATTAGGGAAATACAATATTGTCACTTTGTCTAGTTGCACTCATCCGTGCATGCTGGTTCCCAGCCATGTGCTGAGATGTGTGAGAACAACCAGGTGTTATCGATCATGGACCACGCCCGCCGATTTACTGGGTCGATGGAGTCGAGCGAACTTGATTCGAATTACGCGTACATCTTCCTGCTAACTAGTCTGGCCTTGGGTACGGCGATGGGTTGTGCTTATTCTCTCTCTCGATTCGGTTAGGAAACCTGTTTTGGGTGAACCATTTGGGCATGTCTTTCAGTTGGAAGTCTCGTAGTGTGACCAGGATTTTGATTCCAGATCCTCAACTGTGGACACTCGGTTCTAGAGCCTAGTCAGGAGGCCTATGAGAGTAGGCTGCCTCGTACTGCTCCCTCTGTTAAGCTTCACTACGCTGATGCAGTCGGTTCCGTTTGATCAGTTGCTAGTTTGCACCCGCTCCCAATATGTTCATTACCATATTCGTTTAGGCTGTGGCGATCATGTTCCACAAACCACGTGGAGGAACGCTAAACTAACTAACCAATCGGAAGGAAGATATTCTAGTGGGAGTCCTCCGAAGCATGACGCATTGAAAATGCGGTTACGTTAACGATTGGGGGACTGGCCTTTAAAGCCGATTATTTTTTCATGAAGTTCGCATCGTTACTACAAAGATAATTGTTGTGTTTGAAACGCGTTGTGAACATATTTTTCTTCATTAGTTAAAACAGTTCGCTTTACGGGTCTCATTTTCTTGACAAAACATAGGGTCCACTGTGTTCACCTAGGAAATATTGATTCTGCTGAATAACAAGTTTGAAACATTGTGTTCCCTTTATCCAGTTCATTAAGACGGCAAGAAAACATACATTGCGAGATGCAAGCATTTCGTTTATTCTCATCAGTCGGTTAGATAAAATATCCAGTTATACAGGTTAAGCGCATGGCGACAAAACAATGAAACGAACGAAACATCACATGGGAGCAATCAGGGTTCACTGCCACGGTAACGAAATTGATTGCTTCAGCACCTTTTGCCAACAAAGGACCGGTACGTGACGCAAAAGGTGCTGAAGCAATCAATTTCGTTACCGTGGCAGTGAACCCTGATTACTCCCATGTTGATGTTCGTTCATTTCATAGTACTAAGAATGGTATACGTACTGCTATGTTGATAACTCCGTTGTGATTATGTCGAATTGACCGGCTTCTCCAATCTGTCGTTGAGTGCTAAATAACGCATGCAGTCTAACTTTTGATTACAAGGCTATCTGTTTTTTGGCTAAAATTGCAACACGACAAGCGAACAATCCGATTTTTTGTGTATAACACCGAGAAGTGATAGTGTTTTGCTGGGAGCAACATAAGCCGATCCAAGTATGGCAAAAATATGACTTTCTCATAGCTATAGGGTCAGCAAGTGATAGCATCTATTCATATCTGAATTGTGAGGATGATTTGTATCACAATGATTGTTATCACTCACCAACGGATTGACGATCATTCAGTGAGTAACACTCACAAATCGGTTTATTTCGGGGGCCATTGAGTTATGAACATTTTTCGTCCTTTTTAGATGTCTGGCGAAATGAGACTGTTAGAGTTTGAATGAGGAGAGATTTCTGTGTTGCACGCAAGGGGCTTTAGCAATAAATAAATCGATCGACATTTACAAAGATCGGAAGGTGCACAAATATTG
>JTDE01001479.1:9746-43548 GCA_014338405.1 Paragonimus skrjabini miyazakii | reverse complement strand
TGTAGTGAATGAAACAGAAGCGCAGTTCTCGAAGGCTGGGGCGGTATTCGTTAATCTAGGACACCGCTAGAGACGGGGAGGCATATCTATGAGGCCCAGGGGTCATATATAAGTCAACACTGAGAGCTGCATTACCTTACGGCAGCAGGACTTGACCGCTCAGGCATTTGACCGCCGATGTTTCTGTTCTGTCGCTCGTACCGAGTGGCACCAAGTAAACAACGGAGAGATAAGAAGCAGGTTTTTGGTGATGATTATCATACGAGTTCTTTTGTTCAATCCTTACGTTCACACAGACTTAGATGGTGAGGCCATGTACTAGAGATGCCAGCTAGTTGTCTGTCACGTCGAACATTCTTTACCGATGATGCGAGCGATTAGCGTAAGGTGCGAGATTGATAGATGGTGACCTGGCTTGAATACATGAAGTCGTTCTCCAAAGGGTTCGTCTCGCAGGCTGGGGACCGTAACTCCCAGTCGGTGACCGCAGACGTTGGGTGAGATGGTAGCTAGTCAGGCTGATTGGCGTGAATGTTACCGTTGTTTGGCTGAGTTGTTTGTGAAGTACGTGCACTTGACAACACGGGGTAGTGAAAGCCATGAGGAAGTTGTCCTGTTGGTTACGCTTTACGTTCATTTATAGCTCGGTTGTGTATTTGCAAAATGTGTGCACCTTAGTGTTGAATGATTGAATATAAACGAAACTATTTTTATTAGTTAGGTATCCTCTCGTTCTATTTTTTTCTGTTTCTGTGCAGAACTTGCTTTTTTCTTCATGGTTTTATGGCGGTTAAGTTTAAATGAGAACGACTGATGTATTATCATCTATTATGATGATGGCTTCAATGGAACCGTGTTGACTAGCAAATAGAAATATTTTGATCTCATTTTTATCACCACTGACAAGAACACTTTATTGACTGACGCTAGGGTTCAACTGCCCTACAACCATGGGGAGAAGAGCAAGCACAAGAGTATAAGTGAAATAATGGACAGGAATGACGCATGAGTTCCAGGAAAGTACTGGTGTTAAAATTTGTTCGTGCGACCTCAGGAGGTCTACACTTTGCAAGCAATCATCTAAGTTATAATTGAGAATAGGGCGTTATCTGTCAGATGAATTCTTTTCACACTTAACTGCTTCGATTCAATACTTGCACCTACTTCATAAGCACTTGAATCAAACAATTGCAACATCTGTACCACCAAACCCAATTGACTGCCATCTTTCCTAATGTCTCTAACACCAATTAACGATGTCCCCTCCTGAGAGACAAATGTACTATACGCTGACTAGCCAACCTGTGGCTGTCCTGATTTCATGATATCAGACTATTACTTGTTCACGTCAAACCATACACCAGTCGGCTGGGCCATAACAAAGGCATCCTTAATATACGATTCAACTATCCAGTTTGTGTATTTCCTAATAACGCACAAACTAAACTTATTTAACCCTCACCGTCGAATATCCGCTTCCTCATCTTTTCGTTGCCGGCTGATGAGGGCAACTAACCGCAGACATGAGTAGTCGAATAGTTACAGACAGTTTACTTTCTCAATTGTAAACGACCTAGTTGTACAACTATGGTCACCTCACACACGTAACTGTCAAAGTTCGGAGCATTCACGCGGTAAGTATCTAGCTTGAATATAAACTGATATCATGTGGCAACCATTCATCAAAGTAGTGTTGTCAATTAAGTTGGCCAGTCACTCGCCTTAATTGCAGTATAACCATTGTGACCTATACAATCTTCGTCCTATGTTGTGACTGATCATTATAAAGAATGCTTTCTCGTGCGTTATCTGTCCATGAGAAGAAATATGTGACACTAACGAACTCTTACAAAAACGCTGATATAGAGAAAAACTAAATCTTGTAATACAGAACAATGATAAACGCTGTTTTACTCTGATTACTCATTCTCCATCCTCTTCTTCGGGTTGTCATCTAGGAAGTTCAATACGAAGCCTTACGCTATTTAACTGGTGAATGCAATTACGGTGGTCGAGTAACGGATGAATGGGATCGTCGAACTTTGAAAACTGTACTAAGTAAATTCTATTGTACAGCTGCTGTAGTAGAGAAAGCTTATAAGCTGGACCCGAGTGGAACATATTACATACCAGAAGATACTCACGTGAGTTATTTTAAAGTCTATAGATAATTAAATAAGTTTACTGAACAATGTGACATGACACAACGGTCTTAGCAAGCTACTTTTCGTTGAGGGAATTAAATTAGTGCTGTTGCGTAGTAGATAACCAAAGTTTTTTAAAGCAAATTTCCTACAGGTTTAAAATGGCAGAATAACAAGTGGCTTATTGGAATCCTCATATCTTTCTTTATGTCTGACATAAGTAAATCGCTTGCCTCATTCTGACGATCAATATTTTACCTGAATTGAGTCGAAGAAGGAAATATCGCAATAAAACAACAATTAGAGGCGCCTCAATTAACTTTAGTCTGTTATTGACGAAATTATTAACAAAAAAAATGCAGTTGAAGAGTGAAATCGGGATACAAACTCTCCGAATTTCTTATATTTGCCGAAAGATGGTACAACTTTCTCAAAAGTTATCATGGTATTTGTTGTCATAAGATGATTTGTACATGAGACTATCTCAGCTCGCACGCTTGTCCGGGTTAGCTGCATATCGTCCCAAAGAAGTCTGATTTGTTTCGTATATTACATTGGCATATTTCTATACTACTTAAAGTTCAAAAGTAATCTGTTGAAAATGAATAAAATAACTTGCGAAACAACCCCATTATTTAGTTGTCAGCTTCCTTTCATGGGATTTACGAATTTTTTATATGGTCGTCCTATGAGTTCGTTGGTAATTATTCGCACAGAAGTATATTGCGCTCCAAATGCTTAATTTGTAGTAATACGCGTGGTTTGATTCCAACATGCTACCTGTACGTAATGATGCTTACAACCATGAACGGGACACAGGGTTATTGTTATCTATCCAAGGTTACACGTCGGTCAAACCTTGAAGTGGATTTTTAAACATACACTAATTAGCGTCGTGAAAGGGGTCCATATTAAGGTTTTTGTTCAATCTGAATGGGCAGGTCTTGTGAAAAGTGCAAACTTGGGAGTGTTGGGGTGGCAAACGAAGCAATAAAATTTATTATTATTTGCAAAGGATTATTAACTCGAAAGCATAGTTGAGCTAAAAGTTGTGCAAAACTCATGTAGATCATCTTCAGAATGATATTCATTCTGACAGCAGTGTCTCTCGTGTGAACTCAAGACAGGCCAATTAGCGACTAATCATATTGAATGTATGTTTGTCATTTTCTTTCGATCGCAATTTTCGTACATTTATCTTCTTTCTCTTTATTTTTTTTTATTGCATCGATCCAAACTGAACACGTAAAGTATGAAGGCTACATCGACTATATCAAATCACTACCTTTGAATCCAGATCCTTCGGTCTTCGGAATGCACGAGAATGCTGATATCACAAAAGATCAACAAGAGACCAATCAGATGTTTACGAACATCTTGCTCACTCAAGTCAGTTGTGTTCTTCCTTGACTTATCGATACCTACTTTGTTTCATATTAACAACATGCCCCATGAGTGACTTAGTGTAAGTCAAGTTAAAATTTTGACAACGATCCAGTCAGATTGAACGTCACTCACAATTGATCGATGCTCTGCATTCGGCTGAACATTTTGTGCTAGACCACTTCGAACAGAAGAATTTAAGACCTCAGTTTGTTCTTAAAGGCTAATGAAAGTAGTTCATACTTTCTTCCAGACCTACAATTGAACTCCGGCATTTATAATTTTGAAAAAACACTTGTAAATTCAACCTACTATATGGTTAACTCGTACATCTTTTCCTAAAACCGTCACTAGTGGGAACAACATGTTCGACTGATACACAATTCATGTCGGCTCACACAAACACACAGTTTACTTACCAGCTTCAGATTCCAGATACACTATCGTGATGGCAGTGGAAGAGCTTGCTAGCTAACGACGTTAGCGTATCATGTAGTTTGCAATCATGCACGTTTTTCATTTCCATTATATGTTTACACTGAAGTTACACTGAATTCACTCTCAATAAGTTAGTCCAGGCGGTAACGATGATATGCACTACTGAGGAGCTCTAACGAAAGCGAAATTCGAGTCTAGTGCTTCTTTTCGAAAGGGGCCGACTGGATAGTCTATGGGAATGCGACAGCTGCGATCAATTGTGGGTGATGTTCAACTTGAAAATTAACCAAATCCCCGACTACTCATCAGTAATCTATCTTTCTCAAGGTACGAATGTTTGGGCTATCTCTAATTGTATCATTCGGTGTAGAACAGAAATTTCAAGTTGTTGACTAAAAAGGAAGGTGCAATATCAAGTATTTGGATTAATAGCAAAGGTGTTTTGCCAAGTAGTACATTGAGCTCCAGTACTGTCAAGTTACTAGGCGTCGTTTGAAAAAAAAACTGATCTAACATTCACAATAATAGTTTCGAAAATGAGTGTTATTACCATCAGACTGTTTCCGAAATGTACACCTATTATTGACCTAGTTATAACAGTTTATGTTAATTTTTTTTAAGTAAAATAACCCCATCAGTTTGTTTTAAAAATTCATATAAAATGAAAAGTCGTTTTTGGATGTCTTTTGTCAAATTTTAGTGTGCAATTGATCAAAGGGGTTTAAATTAGATGATCAAAAACGAGTCGCTTATAAATCCATCCTATGAAGTTCGTATCTAGCCTTACACCCCCTGCAACTTGATAATGAAAATCATCTAGTGACCTTGTTGAGTCGGTTTACTTGCCATCGGTAAGAATGTCGCAGTGATCACAGGTGAAACTGACTTGATAGCTTACTATAATGACTTGGAAATGTGGTCATCCATCGATCGTGTCCTCAATGAATGCACATAGCTTCCATATGCTAGTGTGTGTGCGAGAGTGTGAAGTAGCTTGTTCAACCGTTGGATTGCTTTTCAATCTCATTAGAGTCCTTATCTGTCGTGAGGTTTAGATACAGTATGTTGTGTGATCCTGATCACGTAAGTTACGAAGCTATTGTTGTCTTTCTTCTCATGAAGTTCATCTGTTGGCTGGTGTGTACTTCTTTTTGGGTTCCCCCAGTTTAGATAACATATCAGAGGGAAGGACGTTCTATTCCAATACGACTAACCAAACCTTTAGTTCACTCATTCGCCGGTGCTGTTTGGATAGAGTAAGCAATACATGTGAACTGTTTTTCGCTCGTACAAGCCGGATCAAGAAAGTATTTGGCATCCGAAAGGTGAATATTCAACAGTCATATGCAACTACAGTAATAAACAAGGGTATACAAACTAAATTTGATGATTTAGAGAGAGAGCTTGCAGGAGAACTTTCTCAAAATAGAAACACAGTCAATTAATGAATACAAAACTTGGGAATTGATTGGGGCATCGTACGTTTTTCCATATATAAACAGTAGTTTTTTTTTGTCGTGGAAGAAGTAGAAGTAAATTGAACCAATTCCGATAAAAAGAGAATGAATGGGATTAAAAAGTATTTGTTCAGCAAATCTGTTTTCAAGTAAATATGAATATTTAAAAATGATCGTATTCGAAGCACACTTGAATTTGAAAATGAAATCAATTGATCTGAACAAATAAAATCAAAAGAACCCTATAACCATTGCAGTAATGAACAATAGAGAGGATAAGGTTAGTGATTAGATATTGTGGCATGACCGTTTTTTTGTTTTACTCAGACCAATTACCACATGAAGTGTCCTGGTTAGGTTGATAAGATTTTCAGTTGAGCCAGATTTGGGAACTGTGTTATGGCTGATAGACAGTAAGCTGCAAATCAATCTTCAGCAAATGAGGAAGTGGATAAGTTGTCTGCTTTTTTAAGGCTATCCCGAAAAAAATGAATAGAAGCTGTAAGTAGGAAGCGTAGTTTGAAGATAACGTAAAGGTATATCAAAAAGGAGAATTGATTACGTCTTGCGGATCATTTGTTTTACTTTATACGGTAGACAAAATCACACCATACCTAGAAAAAAATAACTGTACAAACTGGATAACACAGTGATCCTTTTGACAGAAGATTTCTGTAGAACCTCTTGATTGCATTAATATTACCTTGGAAGCATAGAATAGCAGTTATATATATTTTTTTATTTTAAATGTGAAATGAATGTAAGAGTATTCATTGTAACTGTTACAATGAGCAATGACTTCAGTCACACTACCGTTTATCCAAACTCGTAACCGTTTGTGAATGAACGAATAAAGTAAGCGAGTAAGTTAAGAGTGGAGCACGAACGACGATAAGCGATTTGAAACTTTGTAGATAGATTGTAACGCCTTATTCTGCTTGCATTGTACTTATTTCTTTATTGTTCAGGCCAAAGGCACATCCAGTACGGGCAAATCAGTCGACGAGACAGTGGACGAAGTGGCCGCTGATGTATTGGCTAGACTACCTGAAAACTTTGATACTGAACTAGTTTTACGCAGATATCCGACACGATATGAACAAAGTATGAACACAGTACTGGTCCAGGAAATGGTCCGATTCAACGTCCTCTTAAGTATCATTCGGTCCAGTCTGACAGATATTCGACTGGCTATCAAAGGTCTGGTGGTCATGTCTGCAGACTTGGAGGCTGTAGTCGCAGCCATGCTTGCTTCTCGAATCCCTGGCATGTGGATGTCCAAATCGTATCCATCACTAAAACCACTCGGCTCTTATGTGAACGATTTTCTCGCACGACTGAAATTTTTACAAGTTAGTTTTTACCTTTTGTGGTTAGTAATGCCCAGTTTCCGTTGTAATTCATCATCAACAATACTGACGTCAATTAATCAGCATCCAAAACCAACTCCCACTATAATACGAATGTGGAATAGAATATATACGTGAACAAAAAGTCAACTACTAATAAGCAGTTTGGCAAATTTATGATTTTAGATGAGACCCAACTGTGAAAATTCAGGGCTTCGGCTGGATTCGAACCAGCGACAGAAACACCATACCTCAACGCGGCAAGCGCTCTACTAGCTGAGCCACGCCAGGAGCTCGGACATTTAACATTTACCCAGCCGTCCCATTGTCTCATATGGAATCCAACCAATGATCTAGGGGATCGACTGATTCGGTCTGATTTATCGAACAGTTCACGCTGGAATCCACCAACGACACTGTTGAGCATAGGAATTTTATTACTAATATATGGTTTGGCATATTTCCAAGCTCCTGACGTGGCTTCGTAGCTCAGCTGGTAGAGCGCTTGCCGCGTTGAGGTATGGTGCTTCTGTCGCTGGTTCGAATCCAGCCGAAGCCCTAACTTTCCACAATTGGGTCTCATCTAAAGGGCATTTAAGTAATCAATTGTATAAGAACGTGCAGGAGAGGAATAATCCAAAACGTGAATTTCCTGACTGCTTATGTTCAACCTCTCTTGTGGAGAATGTGTGGTCAAAAATCAATGGTGTACTAATTATTAAACATCAGCTCTTGTTTTTATCTCACTGCAGCTTTTAAATTTCACTTGTATAAAAATCGACAGCCAAACACATTAAAACGTGTATTCTCAGAACTACCAAACTGAGTTAGTTGATAGTTTGGCTGGAGGAGGTGGCTTTCTAATTAGATTACTGGTCTTCTTTATCTAATATTTACTGTCCAAAATAAAAAGATTAATATTACAGAGACTGAATAAAATTTGTGCGAGAACTGACAGTCCATGAAACTTAAATCTTCAGTCTAACCGTTAACTACATTGCCACTAGTCATAGAATGGACAAAGTGATGTCTACTGATGTCTCTTTCTAAACATTTGACGTAAAGGTGTCTTCTTTCCCCAGTTTGTAGTTCAGGCATACTGCAGTGGGTGGCTACTCGATGCAGTAAAGTTCGTACACACCTTTTGTGTGTGATCAGATGGTTACTATTGGACGACAGTATAATGCTGGCGGTTGTTGGTTTGAGATAATAGGTCATCTGTATGGCTCCATCAGATTGTATCAATAACAGTACGTCCAAAAATGGCATTGATGCGTTAGTTTCTACTTCCTTGGCTAAATGAAGTTCCGGTAGTACCGCATTGATGGCCTCATAAAAACTGTCTGTCTCCGCATACGCAATAACAAATATACCATACACGTATCTCAGCCGGAATGTTGAACGGTACTCCTGGAACGCAGGTCTTTCAAAGGACTGCATAACGACTTCAGCAATCGATACTGATAGCGGTGATACCATTGGTATTCCTTGTTGTTGTTGTTGTTGATGATGATGAAGATCTATCGTATCATCGAATCGTGAGTAGGTTTGTGTGTAAAGTTGTGCTAGATCTGCGATGTCGGCTATAGAAAGCTTGGTTACCACTAGTGGTTATGAGTTGCATTCATTACTGAGGAATCTGGCCTCAGCCTCATTGCCATTCGACGAAATGAAAAATCTGCTTACTGTAACCAGTACGAGGTCTTCTCCTTATTACTTGCGTGGAATGTTTCAATTCGAGTACAATTTCTAGGGCCATTCGAAGTCCCTAATTCAAAGCATCACAATATGTACATATAGGATTAAGTGCTCTGGATTTCTTCAAAAAGATGCAAAACCTGAAATTAGATGAGAAAGTAGTGATATTATTCGATGTTCGTTCACTGTTCACTTGTATCCCGAACAGATTTGCATTGAACGCACTGACCGATATGTTACAGGATGATGTGCAATACCAAGAACATCGTGATATTCGGAATTTGGGACTTCGAATAGCCCCGAAGAATATACTCGAATTGAAATATTCCACAAAATAGTGCTGAATTTCACGTATACAATATCACTCAGACACAACTGAGCTAACAGGCTGTTTGTTTGATTAACCTTAATCACAAACAGTCAATAAACAAACTGTGCTTGTGGATAATCAACTGCTTTTTTTTTTACAGAAAAGCGTAGTTCAACCAGTTATCTAACTCCTAACTACTATACATTCGATAATCTGAATCGAAAGTTGTAAAGAATTTTATAAACCTCGTAAAAACTAATTGTTATCGTGACTTCAAAATAATTCACCTCGCCTACTTGCAATTGCACCACTTTCCTAGTTTTACGGCGAGTGTGTGCTTCGCATGGAGGACCGTTTCTATGCAAACAAACAGCTGTATTTTTTCAGATTTTATTGCAACGTACAATTTACGGATTGTATTACCTGAAATTCCTTGGTATTACGTCGATAAATTTGTTTTTCTCGACCTTTTCACAAATACACACACACACAGGATTGGTATGATCACGAAGCTCCCCCGGTGTTCTGGATTTCCGGTTTCTTCTTCACTCAAGCTTTTCTGACCGGAGTACAGCAAAACTATGCACGAAAACATACCATTCCGATTGATTTGCTGTCTTTTGAATTTGAAGTATTGGACGATCAGAAATACACAAAAGCGCCAGACGAAGGTGAGAGAGTGGTGATTTACGTTTGTCATATGGTTCTATTAATTAGTAAGATTACTGAGTAAATATGGAGCAGAAAGGGCAGTTAAAAGTTATGATGTTCATTTAGGAAATGAAAGTTACCAGTATGTAACCTATCACCGGAATTGTTTACATGACCAAAAGTACAAATTTGAGTTAATGAAAATGGAAACACATCAGTATTATCACATCTAAAGGTATACTTTTTGTTTATATAGAAGAAAACTTGCACGGTCACATTACCTATTAGTAAAGAGTTTCTTTGATTTTAAGCCGACAGCAATCATTTTCTGCAACAAATCCTTTTGGAAAACGGTAGACTGAATTTAGTCTACACAGCTCTTTGAGAAAACGAACGGATGAATGATATGTAGCACAGAATAAAATCATACGGTTATTTTATAAACCTCATATTTCATTTCCATAGTTTGATACATCGAGTGAACATAGTTTCGTAGAGAGTTTATATTAAGTAGAAACTCAAGCTGCTATGTGCTTGAGTCAAACCAATGGTCAATTCAACCTTCGGACAGTACAATGTGGCATCTCGAAACTAAGACTGCACATAGTTGCATGACAATTAACGACTAACCAACTACCGATATGATGCAACCAGTAGTAAATTTGTCAAAAGCACAGAAGATGGGCTTCAATCTTCGGATAGCCGTGGCTTCCGTAGGACGAAACATTCAGACGTTAGTTGACTGATCGATGTTGTAGTTGGGGCGTATGATTAAGACGCTAGATATCGCGAATCATGACACTAGCTGACATGGCACCGGTCCCCAGAAACCTAGCTCTTGTTCAACATATCATGGTGTAAGAGTGGACAGTAATCGCTTACCTTAAACTGGAGGCACAAACACGGAGGAACATAACCAGAGATTCGATTCTTCTTATGTCTTGAAGCAACACAGAGGTCTCTTGCCGTTTACTTGGAGCCATCGATATAACGTCTCTGACCAGGGCCGAAGATTAAGTCGGAGTCGAGTGCTGTCCTAGCAAGTCCTGGAAGCTATGTACTCGAAATCGTTCGTTCCAGTGACCCTATAATCTTAGCACGACTCCATCGTTTGTCTGGATGACGTTCATGTGAGTTAGCTTCAGTACTTTGCGATAATGTGCTTTATTCAGCGTGACGCGTTCGCAAAGGATCCAGGGAAAGACAACCCTGATTTAGACCGAAAGGAAGTGAGCAGTAAGCTGTCGATTGATATAGACGAGTATATACAATTTGGCAAATGCTCCATGCGCATTTTCGTTCTGCTTTCAGGTGCCTACGTCTCTGGGCTGTTTGTGGACGGTGCCCGCTGGGATCGGAAGACAAAGATGCTCGCAGAATCGCTGCCCAAAATGCTGCAAGATTCAATACCACCGGTATGTTGACGTAGGCTGATTCCTCAATCGTTTGACGATCTGCAGGCGTGGTCCTTACCACCATGCATATTCATGGATGCAGGTAGATATACCAAACGAACAAAGGTCCTGGTTAGGCATTGTTTCAGCTTGTGCATCAGGCCGCCGTTATGGTTCTGTATAACCATGGTACTGAGTCAGAGGAGCATCCACGCAAATCAGAGATCGAAATCGCCACTTTCACTTTGCGTGTTGATGTAGTGTGATAATCCCATTGTTTTATCAGCTTTCTTGATCTAGATTTTATTGAAAGTGTTCTAAAAGTGATGAGAACACAACAACCTGGGACAACTGTGCACTCAGGTAATGAAAACTGGGTATTCTGAAGCCCATTCATTCATTTACTTGTGGCAGACTCCAGTTAACAACGACCATGGAGCTTGATCAGGTTTTACACACTAGGATAGCCGATACTGATTCCAAAAAGCAAGCACTAATTCAGACCGTGAACTGATGGTCCACGTCTCACGTACCAGTTCAATTTGCGATACATACATGAAATCGCCAAAGTCGCATATGCGCGGTAATCGAACTATCGGGAGAATGGAAACACGGCTAGTACGCAGACATTCTAAAAAAACAATTACACTTAACTGCATAAGACTGAGAACAATATCTGATTTTAGTGGAGCAGTCAAAAACGTTAATTCGCACGATTTATGGCCGGACAAATTTTTCCGCACATTATCAAGTACGTACTACAGAACAGATTGATTATCAGGGGGAAAACGGAGGTCAAATGTGAAACCAAACACACAAGGGAAACCAGCGGTTGAGCTATTCGCTAATCAATCAATGGCATCGTTACCACAGCAGTGTTAAGCTAACAAATAAGTCGTTCTGCACACAAAGGTGGACACCAACGTCTCAGTGCAACTGCCTCAGCGTATAACGACCGAGGCTTGTCAAATGCGTCGACAGCTATGAATGCCTGCGTGGGATCCATCTGGTGATGGCTCTCCAGAATATGACGAGCGATCGTTGATGCCGGTGGTCTGTGTAGTGGTTGCTGTGTGCACACTTGAGTGTCAGCCTCCTCACTCATGTTACAGTCTAGAACACACGTCAAGCTGCGATCTACGACACGCAGTCGGCCAACGTAGCTCCATGGAGAACGACACCATATGATCGATGAGACATAGATAGGACAGTCACCCAGACGACTGCGTGCACAATACGATTGAGTCGTTTGGAGCGAGAGAGAGACATGCACGTGCAGACAGGTGACGTACGGAAAACGGCAAGCGCGGATGCTACAGATGCATTTCGAGATCCGCAAATTCAGCTGCCGTTCAGTCTTGCCAAGATCTAATTTAGTATATCGTCTGATAAATCAGTGAATTTGATCCGATTCGCCTCCCAGCACACGTCATATTGCTATCTAGTGAAAAACCATTTACTGAGGTGTAAAA
Organism: Paragonimus skrjabini miyazakii; assembly: GCA_014338405.1. NCBI lineage: Eukaryota > Metazoa > Platyhelminthes > Trematoda > Plagiorchiida > Troglotrematidae > Paragonimus > Paragonimus skrjabini miyazakii. The sequence goes on along the minus strand of JTDE01001479.1, from coordinate 31,252 downwards.
TGAACGAGTTAGTTTCGAACCACAGATGTCAAAATCCTGCATAGATCGGTGACGAACACCATGTCGGACACATGGGTTTAGACCTGAGTTATCCTGAATGTTTCCATCCAACGATAAACAGCGTTACACTGCCCATGGTCTCATAAACGAGACTACCAGCATTAATCGGCCCTGTACGCATGTCGCGAATTTCTACCGATTGTACACTACTCCATTTTAAACCAAGATGCAATATATGAGTGCAAAACTAGCGGTCATGCATGTAATTGAATTTATGAGTATATACAGTGGCCGCCGAAAGTTGTTGATGAAATAGTTCGACCATTAATAGAAGATCGATCTGAGTTGAGCAACACTGATAAACCGACCCACTTTTTACTCGATTTTGAGCATAAGTTGAAATATTTTTTCTTCTCTTTAGATATGGCTAATCCCTATGAAAAAGAGCGATATAAAACCTCGACCCTGCTACACGGCCCCTGTGTACAAAACCAGCGAACGACGTGGTGTGCTGTCCACCACCGGTCACTCAACAAACTTCGTCCTTCCGATGTTACTGACCTCAGACAAACCGGAAAGTCATTGGATTATGCGTGGAGTGGCGCTTCTATGCCAACTAGATGACTAATCAGAAGGAAGCCAAATTTCAATTCAACTTATCGCCAGATCATATGTTAGCTGAAAAAAAACAGACCAACCACGTTGACATTGCGACTGGTTTCAAAACTCAGTACACATCCATTTCTCTCCACTCGCTCGTATTGTAGTATCCACACACTACGGATGATTTGACATCTATGTAACCACAAAGTGATGTAGTGACGGTTTTACACCAAAAACGATCATAAAAATAGATTCAATTTCATCAGAAAACACACTCATTCGGCTTATGATCATAGCATTGATGAAAATCATAAAAGACAGACGAGAAGGGAACAGAGAGAGAGAGAGAGATAATAAAACAGCCAACTGTACAACTGTACTGGATGAACAAATTATACATTTGTAGACAACAATCCAACTGGCACGAAACAAACTGAAGGTATTGTAGGCTTGTCGAGTACGAGAATAAACACAACATTTGTGAAGCAAATGCGCGAATAAAAAAAAGAATTGAAAGAATATTACGTTTTCTAACGTTCCATCACAGTTGTTCAGGATCATGTAGTTACTTTGGGTAGTTGCGAACGCGGAAGCTGGTCCAGACCGTTGTATACGTTGGCGTGTATCGGAGGACCTGTATGTGGGCTGTGTTTTTGATCGCCAGCAGAGGAAGTGTCAGGAAAGATTGTAAGGATTTTGGTTCGTTCCTCATCACTCAACTGACGATCAGACGGATAGGCTACATCAACTGTGATGTAAAGAGAACCATGCACACGTGGGTTTTCGTAGTTGGGTACCCCTTCACCTGGCTTGTGAATTACAGTCCCAGGTGGTGTGAGCTTATCACTTTTCAATATCACCTGAAACGTAACAAAAAAAATATGAGAGCAGGTGCCTCTTTGTGGGTGGACCGATAAATCGCGAGTAATTTCAAATCAAAAAAACTGATTGGCGTTGATGACTACACATTCTAGAAACGGTTCATAAATCATGGTCATTTAGTTAGGAAAATATTGTCAGCCGAGGTAAACCATCATTTAGTGTTTCGAAAGAGTCCACCTGGATCAGATAAATGGTGGACAGTGCGAACGAATAGTGATTAACATATCTGGCCACAGATCGGTTTGGCAACCTACTTTATGATTCACGGATCCTTTCAAGTGTTCTCCCAATTACGATTCTTAGAAGAGAACTAACCAACAGCATATCTAACGAGGCATTCATGTGTGTTGAACAACACAGCCAGCCCATATTAAAAAAGTAGAATATGCAGTTAGTTTATTGACTAACTACCGAACACGCAGTGTACGATAACTGAGTCATGCGTTCCGCGCGCCAGATGAGTGTATACCACGCCAAGCACTAATCATTGGGGCAGCCAGTGGTTAAATAAAACCGCAGATTGTGAACACTGGTGTTACTGTTGCGTAACGTCGGTAGGTGCCATTTGCCGGGATGAAGTCTCCATCACCATCGAAGATAGCAATACAAGTGGTTCTCCTTGATGCCTAAATGCTATACAACCATGAACATATACAACTTTAATAGCTAACGTCCTCGTGAACTCCACTCCTCGGTCAGGAATGTTGTCAGATATGATGGCGCACTACAATCGATAGTATATCAGCACCAACGATTATCAAATGTTTCAATTGTTCCTAAGCTTTAGATATTTTTCTTCCAGAATTTTCCTCAAGAAGGTTGTGAACAGCGGCTAGAACCACAGTGCCAGCTGGAGAGGCTCGAATGCATTGTATGCCTTCGCACATACAAGCGGCAGTTTATTACGTAGTATTTTCTGTGACGTGAAAAATGCGTAGAACAGTTAAACGGAATGTCATCATCATAGATAACACATCAGTGGTTCTCACTGATGTTAAATTGTCACACAACCATGAGGAAGAATGTAAACCACGTACTGATAGAGAGAGGAAAAAGGGAGGGGGAAGGGAGTTTAAAGGAATACCAGCTTGCTTATCAACTACATCCTTACAGAGTGCTTTCTCCTATACAGAGAGTGTACAAGTTAGGAATGTGCGATTTCGGTATCAGTCAATTAATTTGCAAATAACAGTAAGGGTACGGATTAGGCCTCGGTATGTCGACAGAGCTCCTATTTAGCCATGTAGTTTGATGGAAGTGTACTACAATCATGCAGCCAACGGTTGATTAGGGTTAGAGGTGGTCAGCTAAGCGAAGACACATAACTTCATTATAGATATAGCCTATACGATAGACGACTGAACGAACAGAAACCTTCGCATCTCATCGATTTTGAGTCCACATTTCACGATGAGAAGCGTGAGCAAACTTGTGGACTGGGGAGCAAATTAAACTAAACAGTTAAACTGTACGTCACAAGTAACTCACTCCCATGCTGTATTTAGCGTGATACGTGGGATAGATATCGGTAGATTACTACACAGATGGTGGGTGCATTCGGAGACGGATCGTGGTGTTATCCGACTGAACGTGTAACATAAGAAGACGAAGTCTGAGAGCGTATAATGATTTACACATTATGTACATGATGAAAACGAGTGTGATGTGTTAGCCACAGATGCGACTAGTCAAATAATGAATCAACCAGAAACCTATTGGCCCAACGTGGTTGAAGTACCCACTGTGAGTGAGATGAACGATAAAGTTATTCAGGTTATCTATAAGGATGAAAACTCAGCCGCAACATCTCTCGTTTCGGAAGGATGTCGAGAATATACTTATAGGGTCAGCATTTAACTGACTAACAAAGTGGTAAACATGGCTGGATCTGTGAGGTTCATCTCAAGTGTGATACTTCTGCGACCGCTGAGTGTGGGTGGCAATGAACATGTGTCCAGTGGAATGTTGATTGTTGGGCTGCTCACAAGCATAGATCTCGGCGGCTTGTGATCTCAAATGATTGATGATGGACAAGGACGTCAAACAGAAGAACATCAGCACGACGCGTCTTCCGCAGATAGAAACCATTTGGGAGTGTGCATTACGACGATTTTTAAATTACAACTCCATGAATTAATTCCATTTTGTTGAAAGGATCTTTGGTCGTATTATATCAAGTACAATTCGTAGTTGTTTTCTCGATTGGCGACTACTAGTCCAGTGCTATTACATAAGATGATGGGCGTCAATCATCTGCTCTACTATCCATTTTCCCTGAAACTTCTGTAAAACCCCTGTAAACGCGTCTACCTGATCGATGGACTGTAAGTAGAAAGTCAGCATAAACACATGACGATCAATATCACGGACAGAGAATTCACAAAATGCCAAAGAGATGAACCGGGGTTCATTATTGGACACTAAAGTCTGTGGGACACCGGATCAATAGAATAAACATCGAGCGTGAAGAAGGATTGTAAGTGGTGCAGCTATTCGCACGGAAAGAACTGTTGATCACTTTGAGCATGAGTCGATCAGTAATAAATGCGAAAGTTCACCAGACAGATGTGCAAAATCAAGAAGCATCCACAACCACGGTTTACTGACACTGGTTTGTGAGTACAGCTTCGACTTAATGACTATTTAGACGGTCGCTGCGCAACTTCTGGGTTTGAACCAAGTGTTTAGTTGAACTTTTGATGCCTGACTAATAACTAGCTGTGAGCCGCTGACTTATTCGAGCGGGGCTATCTTACTATGTGTTATTATGAAGCTGCCGGAATCACAATAAAGTATGCCAACATTAAAAATCCGTTCATCATCGTAAGCAAGTCCTCGTGACAATAAAATGTCGAAGACCTCTGCTGGATAAATCATCTGGTCAATCGTGTGGTAGACACTGCATAAATTGTCATGCTAAAACAGCCTTTTCGGTTGCTCCCAACATTATTTGGGTAGTTACCGGAAAGTTACGGAGCCTGAAACGATCTTGTAGACGTCGTCAACCACTACTACTACAACTGTTGAAATGAATGAGTAGTCATCAAGGTTTGCGATCGTTTGTTCTGCTATGAGATGAGATAAAGGATCGATACGTTAAAATTCGATAATCCCTTGAACTTGATCTCAAAATGGTATAAAAGTAACATCGTAACTTATCGAATTAATGGAGTTACAGTATGGACCAGAACATCCATTTTAGCACAACCATTAATATAAGTGGTATATGATTTACGTATGACACAAGCTTTTATGTGCACAGCACTTTTTCGAATTTTTGATAGGAAATACAAACGCGATACCATACTTTACAAGTTAAGTGTGCGTGAAGCACGCGAGACAACTTTGTGAACCATTTGAAATCTTACGTAGAACCGTATCTATGACATATTTGGATGTACTCACAGCAACAATGCTTTTTAATTTTTTGGTTAGTGCGCTAAAAGTAAATCTAAGATCAGCATTCGGTTGACACATGTGAATGAACACGAAAGACTGCCAACCACACACGAACACGATGCACATTTGGCGGACAAATAATGTAAAAACGTCCTGTACACCAGGTATAGTTATCGCAATAATTCACCAAAAGCTTAGGGATGGTTGGAGGGTAGTTTTATAAGGGGGCTGGGATATTTCTGTAGTAGCTTTTGTCTCTTATGGATTAACGACCACCCAGCCCACCTCCCTACTCAGTGAAGAAACTGAGGTATTGAAAGCGTTTCACAGAGAAGAAAAGTTTGGCAGGTTTGACACGGAAATCATACCTCTCAACACATTTAAAATCCAAGGCAAAATAGAACTGATGATTCTCAAATTTGTATTACTTCTTGACAGAAAGCAGGATATGGAATAACCCCAGTTTACCATTCAGTTTTCACCTAATCAATTCAACGTTAGATCTGGTATAGTAGTAGTGTATTACTGGACAAAATAATTTAATAAGCATGATGAGCATCAAGTAACAAGCTCAGACAAAAATAGGACACGGCTCTTACAAGTTATATTTTTATATGTGAACTGACCAAATAACCATTCACCCTGAGTGAATGAAGCCATCTGCTACTGTTGCCGATTTCTCAGTATCCGTGGATTGAGGTGGTCTTTACTGGATATTGCTCGTGTATCCAGTCACCCATTCACTCCACTCAACACAATTCTATCGGGTTGCGCATGCTGATCGTCAAAGACCAAATTTTAGCAAATGACTGCAGTGTGGCGGGCAGATCGATCAGTCGCAATTTTGCCACAGGTCGGTTTACTACAGCACCCTTGTAGCTCAAAACATTTGAATTTATCGTCAACACTGGTCGTCTAGGGTGACCGGATGTTTCACAATAATCGTGCTATGACCGACCAATGAAGCCCCGTGGGAGAACGGAAGTTTTATGCGACGAAAACAGTGACCTTTAGGGCTAAATTCAGTGTTTGTGACGTTGGCGTTTTGTCCAACTGTGCACGCTGCTCGGGATACGGCATCAATACATGTGGAGTGATGACACAAGCCGGGCTCGTGCCAAAATCGATTTATGAAAACGAATTGAATGCAGCAAAGATCACCAAAACTATCGACAGCGAGAAGCGCATGTATGTGAGAATGCAGTGATTTGCTCCAAAAACGGAATGTTGGTTCCCGAAATACTCCGTGTCCTACGGATGGTTTATGGATATTCTAATTTGTGTGGACGGTCACGTTTTCTCTTGGTAGAGTGCAATATTAAAGACTGAGTGCTTCCAGGCATACACTTGTATCATGCAGTAAACATCCACATGCCCCCTAGGGCTCTAAGTGTCATTACTAAATGCCGCGAAGACAACTGTAACAGTACAGCGTCCGTGTTACCTAAAGTAATTGAACGCGGGTGTCTTTCTACAGCAAACTTCTTCCTGTCGAAACTTTTTCCATAGCTGAAATACATCCTTCGTAAAAAAAAATTAACAGGGTAATTTTCAATATCCAGACCTACAATAACAGTTAGCATTGTTCAACAAGCGCAGGCCAGCAGTGAAAAGTTAGCAATTCTCGCTGAATAACTTTGGTGAATATCGATGATTATGTCACACTGTAACTGTCGCACTACCGTACGATTCTCTCGGAAGAGCCTCTGATTCGAACGTTCGAATATTATCATCATCATCATCAAAGACAGCAATATATCAGTAGTTCACGCTGATGCTTAACTGTCAACTAATCGAAAATAAAAAATGAGTCTGAGTCAAAAGAAATATGTCCGTATTCAAACAATGGACACCAAGGTGCCTACACTTTACACTGCGCCCAAAGCTGTCGCATATCCATTGAATAAGTCCCGATAACATTTCAACCAGGTCCCGAACGTACTCTCTTTGTTCAGTTGGCGGTTAAATGCTGTGGTTTAGTTGGATAGTAATTCAGTTGTCAAAACCATAATGACCCCAGTCAATCACAACTCAATAGCCACATGTTGTTTGTGAAGCTACTTCGACTAGTAATGACATGATTAGCCAGCGGCCGTCACCAGCTGTTACTACCACATCAGACGCGTTGAATCATAACAATACGACTGACAGGGTATACCGATTTATGCATTTCAGAACGGGACCAAAAGGAACAGGATATAAAACCAAACAACGTTGCCCTTTGAGCAAGACTTTTGTATTCAGCTAGACTTTGCAATTGGTCTTTATCGAAAAGAAGCACTGGGCTCCAGTTTTGCTCTTGTTAGAGCCCATCAGTAGTGCATATCTCTACTATAACCGGGATGTGAACTCCGACCATGCTTTTGTGGGGCAACCGTGTTGACCACTGCACAATAGACCTCCTCACGTTAGATAGGGCCGAACTATCCTATATGAATACTCGATCACTGTAGTTTGTGAGTAATGATCGAATTACTCAACAGTCTCAATATAGAATTTTGGTCTAGTTTAGAATTCCTGGTAAATTGGAACTAACAAGCAGTAAGTGTGTTTCCTCTGGAAACGATTCGGTAACCTGATCAGTACTTATAAGTGAAAGTAGGTAAGCGCTTAGACATGACAGTTTGGTCAAGCTTAATGTGACGGCAATGAGGCAATGGTCACGATTGTCTGATTAAACGGTGGTCGGGGTCCAAATCCCGGTCATGGCAAGAATACATACCACTGATGAGCTCTAATAAGAACGAAATTCGAAGCTAGTGCTTGGTGACGAAAAGAGGCTGACTGCAGAGTATATTTGCATGTAGAAGCTGCAATCAAATGTGCACGATGTTCAAGCTAAAATTAACCGAATCCTCGACTATTCATCAAAAGTATGGCGTCAACCGAAAGCGTGACCAGGTTAACAACAAACCAATTATAGGGTAGGAACTTATTTATCCAACGTGTAGTCTGCCAGCGGCGAACAAGACGAACAGTAAGCTTGTCAGTGGGCAAAAATACATGGTCATGTGGAAACACGGCCGTAACAATATATTCCAATTTACTACCGTATAAACTTGAAAAAGCATAGTAGTAACCACGCCTCTTGAAAATCATAAAACAGCGGGTTTAAGATCCGATTCGCTCCCCTACTCCTATCATTGTCTGCAAAGTGTGACCTTACACACATACGTTGCCTAGTATGCTACCTGATGGCAAAAGCCTAGTGGTGTCAAAGCTGCAGAATTAATACCAACCTACTCAATGGCGGTCGACATCAGCGGTAATGAGTCTCATCGAGATCCAAACAGATTAGGACTTAACGTATCTGTCAAACTAACGTCTGTAACTTTTCTGAAGTGTGACTGTGCACGTAATTCCAAGGCTGAGTACATGTAGAAGTGAAGGAATATGGTTTTTTAACAGCATAGACCGTAAGGTTCCGAAACTATTACTTGTTTATCTGCTTAGTGTGAAAGAGAGCTTATATACTGTATAGATGTCAAACAGCTTGCTCAGGTATGCTCGAATGACTACATGATAGACTGACAATTAAAGTTATAAGTTTTCACTTCATTTGTTTATTTAGCCATATAATTTTCCCTTTTTGGTCTACTCCACCCGATAATAACTTCACTTTTTTCTTCCAAATAACAACCACTGGATGATGGCGCTTGAACTGTTAATCGTTTATGTGTTTGTGAAGTAGTTTAATATCATCTATTAAAATGAGTCGGACACATTTTACACGATTCGCCTAACACTACTGTTTGCACCCTTTGGATGTGACCGAAAAGACAGCACGACGAATAACCCATGAATTGAACTAGGAGTATGACGAAATTGGCACCCAATTTAGCTTCTGTTGGCCCTAACCAACTTCTCGGCTGGGGTCCAAAAAGCTAAGTGTTGTTTGCTACAGATACGCAAGAATGTGGAAGGAAACCGAAGTCGGTGGCAGAAATGTTGGTATGTACGTTGTTGTAAACTTTAGCTACCGCGCTGTGCAAACGTTTCTTAAAACAACCCACGAAGACAAACAACCAAAAATGTAAAATCCAATGCAGTGTAGAGTTAGGAAAAAGAAATTTCCTTTCTCCTGTTAGCGTACTTAACACACTTTTTGAATCAGATCCCTCATTCCTGTTTCTATTAACTGTGACTGTCTCACTGTTTCGACTTATCACTGAGTCTATCTTTAGACTTGTGTTCAACAATATATAATACACACGCCTATTAGGCATGATTTTACGCACGGAACAAATAAACGCAATGAGAACATTTTTCTACATTTAAACATCCTGACTCCCACTTCCTATGTTTGCTCCATTGTATCTTCTCACCGCTTTTGGAGTGTATCATTCACGTATATACGCCTATTGCGATCAGGATAGTTGTCCGCTGCTCGCTCATATTAATCACCAACTGAACGTTGAACAAGCGTTTGTGAAATCCTAGCCAAAATGGGCGGGAAAATAATCTGTGCAGGTCATTGTAGCAAGTTACACAACACTTACTTGATGTCCATCCGGGTGGGTAAAACTGAGGTGATAACCGACCAAAGACTGAGCAAGACTGAGGGTAAGGTTTGTGTACAGATCATCACCACGTCTTTGAAAGTATCGATGCCTGAAACGGAAAACACGATCAAACAAGAGGATCAGTCAGAGTGGGAAGATCGATGCAAAAAGAATCACGCAACCGGAATTACGAAACTTGTCGACAATTGTTGAGTGTCAGTCGGAAACTTCTAAATGCCTTCAAATGTTTGACTAGTTCACCTGGTCCGACAAAGTATCTGTCAGAAGTGAAACGTTATCGACAAGCAAAATTACTGGCTGTTAGCAAGCTGTTTTAAAATTATGGATTCTTACTCGGGTTCAAGTAACAAATCGAACAATGTACCCAACAGATCAGAATATGAAAATGCAATGCGACGGAAAAAGGGAACATATTCATTTGCGCCGACATCCATTTTGCCGCAGGCTGTCAGAAGTCCCGGCACGACTGACAGTGAGACACCTATTAAAATATTTTCAAGCAGCACGTAGCCCCCACAAGAAAAGCCATACTCATCGCCTTTTCGTACTGAAGGTGTTCAATAATATAAGAACAAAAATTTGTGTGAGAATATAATCAAGTCGGGGAATCATCGGTTGTTTACTTAGGGAAGTGGAAAAACCTCACTTCAAAACTTCCCAGGGAAGTAGTACACGGACCACTTGCTCAACGAAAGTTAAAAGGTGCGTTGAACAGCTTGGAAAGTAGATTTTCTCAGTACAGTGTAAGAACTACTCGCTGGTCACTGGCCTCAAGAGATAGTGGACAGTGCCCGGACGTCCATCAAATGGATTCAGACAGTCGCATCTGCTTTCACATGCGGGAAACATTTAAAAAACACGACCTCCCCACCCATATCTCAAATGTTTCGGAAACGTTGAAATGCAACCAAAAAACGACACGTAAGTTCACGCATCACGATAGACATGGTATTGACCTGAGAGTCTGATGTCAAAATCCAAAGCTTTGGATAGATTTAAAACCAAATTTTTTTATAGACACGGAAATCCGAACGGCACTGTGTCCGCACGATCATATGACTCTTTCATCGGACGTGGATTCAAAAATTAGACATTTAGTACGAGTTTTGGTCGCATACACAGGAATGTATCACTTAGTCGAGGAGATAAGGTTGCCTTCTGTATTGTGTTCAATATATTCAGTAGTATGTCTACCACCCCAGTGTAGTTGAAGAAAACCTCAGAATGCTCGTAAATTAAGTGTCTTGGTATATCCAGCCGATATGATGTATCCACAGTTGAAACAATGACTAAAACAGTTTATCGTTTATTGCCGATAGGTTCTATGCGCATCTCGTCTGAGAAACTGTTTCTCAAATCCACGCTGAGAAATAAGGCGATATGATTCAATAGTATACGATGTCTGTCGAAAAGTATACCATTGCGGATAGATCACTGATATTTACATTGATACTAATAAGGAAAAAAGTAAGCAACATTAGCAGTCGTTGTCCATCACGTGATTCAATAGTGAAGGCTATTTTTTGACAATGAATGTATGGACATTTAATCTCTTCCAAACGAAGGGCACGTTTGAGTTACGAGTTTTTAATTTATATCACTCAGGATTAGCTAGATAATCTATTGTAACATAACTAGTCGAGCTCCCTGATATATTTAACCGTACGGTGGACCACGGCGCTGACTTAAATTCTCAGTTCGCGTAGTGGGAATTTCATAAAATGTCCCATTGGTAGAAAAGTTATAGCAAAAAAGAACGAACAATTAACAAAATACTTTGTATAATTGATCACTGGTAACTTACTTACGGGATGGGGCTATTAGATTTAACGTGCACCACTCAACCAGTCACAAGTGTCCCACAACTTCAACAAGAAACAATCAATTACTATGTAGTAATGCAAACTCATGATTCACCCTACAGTTTCGTTGGACGGAATGGATCATACCGGTTTTTACACAAATCAGGGGATGAGCGTTTCTATCCCTGTATGCCGTCAGTCGTACTCTTTGTATGCATGTTTCACACAACATATGGGTGATCAAATTCGAGGAGGACCACCAGAACGATGTATATCGACAGTCATCAAATTGGAAGACAACTCACTTCTGTTGCTGGATTCGAAATTTAAGGTCTCCGTTCTCACCGTCAATGTGAGGTTCGCCTTCCAAAGCGAACGGATAGATCTGCCCCTCACGCATGCCTGGTTCAATCTCCAGCTCCAGATGGCGCTCTTCTGGAAAAAATCTATATATTCAACAGTAATAGAAGAGTGACTAAGTTCGGCATGATCTGGGGTAATTATGTCCACTCAAGTCACATGGCAACCGACCATCAAACAACATACAATGATCCTCACTACAACGATCATTTCTAGGGAGACAAAATCGATCGTTTTAGTGGTGTAGACGGTGTGTCCATATATCTCAATAGCTATCAGTGTAAAGGTTAAAGTAGTGGCCGTTGAAAACTACAAGTTTTCCATAGAATTCGCACAGTTTCATACGCAAGTGGTTCAGTGGGGAAGGACCATTGCATGAAGAGCATAGTAGCTGCAACTATTTTATAAGATGACCAAAAACAGCTACAAGATAGAAACAAACTTGTTAAAACCAAGCTGAAGCAGTATGAAAACACTCGAGCCCCTTGTTCGTTGGGTCGGATAGCTGCGGTAAGTCAGCTAGCACTGGATACAGTGAAGTCAAAAATTCAGTCTAGAACACTGACATTTCTCACTGCGGACAGGTTTGGTGTACTTTTCACTGAACAATTTGTATGGTGATTTTGAAGTAAGCAAAAACTTTGTTGGTCAATTTAAGTCAGCTAGCTGCATCCATCGAGAAAGATTTATTGACACAAGTATTGAAATAAAATAGCCACGACAAAGAAGGCGATGTTAGAAAGTGCGCTCAGGTAAACCTGTTTCAATTTTACTGTATGTTAATCAGTGAACAAGTAAGCAGTGCACCGATTCCGCGCTGCTTGATTGATGATTCCGTACCAAGATGATAAAACAACGCGTATCGTAGCATCCACTGCCCTCTCCACTTCGCAAAGAGAGTAGTGAAAAGTTGCACCGTATATATCATACATCTAGAATGATTGTATGTACATGTGTATGTATGTATTGGGTGTTTGCGGTCTTCTGTCCATTTTTTTTCTTCAGTTTTGTTGGTGTACTGCATGATGAATGGTTTGCCTGTTCTTTTTGTAGTCCAATATGAATTTTGTTCTTCATTCTTATCCTCTCTGGGATGCAATAATGTACATTCGTATACTGAAATGCTTCTTGTATTACATATCCTCCTTCTCGGTTTAGATTTTGTCATTGCAGTCTCCCTCTGTTTATTTCGCGAGAGATAAGGGCTTTCTTTTCGTGCTAGCCGATCAATTGGCTAACCAGCATTGGTCCGCTGGACACAAAGATTTCCCTTACACACCTACTGGTCTTAATCCTTCAGGTTTACACCGGATATGTGATGTGTGAGTGGAACCGCAAGTGATGCAGCGCAAGTCACTGGGGGTGACGGTTAAGCGCAGACTTCCTTTGGCTTCGGTCATTGTGACAAGCTAATCCGTTTCGGATGCTATCAACCATGTATTGGCCCATTTTAACAAATGATACAAAAATGCCGAAAGTAATAACCCACGTACGGGCAGTTTTGTTGCGCCTCTCAAAAGGCGGGTCGGTGCAAATAGTCAGCAGTATTTGTCAGAAATGTCTCAAGATCCCAGGTGGCTTTGAAACGATGGCAATATAGGTGTTTGTTGAGTAAATAGGTTGTCGCTGTCTGACTTCTGCATATGTCGTAGAGCGACGTGCGAACAACGTTTACCGGGTTAAACACCGGGTGAATGACAACAATCACATTAGTCGTGTGAATCCAGTGAAATTTCATCAGTAAACAAGTCAAAATTCCAGTTTGTCCACCAATAAACGCAGACTAGGCGCAACAGAAAAATGTGCACTTTGTTTCGTGTCCAACGCATACTGTGCTGCAAAATAGCCCTCGGTCTTGTAGGCGAGATAAAAGTACTTTTATGCGAATAGTTGACGCGCATTTGTAAAATGATTATCTGATATTGATTAAATAACACCTATAAGACGGACGGAACTCGGACAAGTACACCCGCCATCCAGGAATGTCCTTTTGAGTTTGATTCAACGTGGTAACTCAACAAGTTAGAAAGGCTTGCATTTCGGTCATTCTTATGTTCAGAAGATAACGCCAGAGTGATAGAAAAATAAAAGTGAGACAGCCACTCTCAGCACGTCCACGAGGTGGGTCATGTGACACGCAAATAAGCAAATCCCATGAATTCTTGTTGCAGACACTTGATTCGACCAACAGTTTAAGCTTGATGATGATACATGCCTCGCAATCCACAGCTTCCTTCACCCTCAATTTTAATTATCCAAAATCTAGCGATGAGTGTTTTTCAGGCAAAATGAGACCATAACTTTTCATGAGAGGAAGCGTGCATCTCATATACGCATCACGTAGTCAAAAATCGTTTCCACTGCTGCGTAACAAACATGGAAAAAATGCCACATGAACAGCATCTATTTTCAGGAGATTACAGGCTGCACCATTGGCTCTGTGGAAATGCTTAGGTAGCTACGTTAACCTACAATGTAGTCATAGCTGAAGCGGTGTTGTCTCTGAAATACGGGAGAACACGAATACAAAGGTTACTCCCACAAAAAGAGCGAACCGATTTTTAAACCGCTGACTGTGACCAATAAGTACTAGTGCCACACGCTTACCATCGTCACCGTCTTCATCATCGAAAACAGCAATACATCAGTGGTTCGCGCCGATGCTTAACTGCCACAGAATCATGAAGAAACGAACAAGCTCCAGTTAAGAAACACAAATGGAAAGGAGAGAACCTAACTACAGAAGATAGTAAAGTCTAAACTCAAGCGTTCAACACAAAGGTGGCTACAATTTGGAAACAAACAGCTCAGTCAATAGTGACAGTAGAGTGTCATCAGCAAAACAGCGTTCACACGGCTTTTACCGTCCCGCTTTAGTGAGTGCACTTATTTCACACACAACTCGGCCAAACAACGGCAACATTGACGCCATTGAGACCTATTGACTGCCATATCACCTAGTCTCCAACCAACATGTGAGTCGCGACGGCCTTATGCCTTGAGGGAGGGAGAACTCCGTAGTGAATAACTTCATTCCTCTATGTCAGGTTACCACCTGTTTACCTCGAGACAATCGGCTGAGGCATCGTCAAAAAGTGCTCGGCGCGGTAAACTATTGGCTAGTACTCTAAGGACATGGCTTAATCATCTAGGTATGTGCGGACATGAACATTAAGCGGAAGAACTTGCTCGGCATTCTTATAACCTATTCGTTGCTTACGCGTTGGTGCCACCCAATGTGAACACATACATTGACGGTCCAGTACCTGAAGACGGTTTACGTCTTCTACTATGAACGATTAGGTTATGCAGCCGTAAAGTAGCACATACCGCCCTCACAGTAGCCTTATACACATGACCCTAAGATTCAGTCTTCGCCAAACTCTGGAGCAGCGTCATGCATACCCTTTGCCAACAAGGGTTGTTTTCTTCAACTATAAAGATTCAGTCGATTCAGTCTACCAATCTACACTGTCGCTGGTTCGAATCCAGCCGAAGCCTTGACTTTTTAGTTGGGTCTCATCTAAAATCGTAAATCTGCCAAACCACTTATTAGTGATAAATACATAGTCTACGTGATTTGTTCTGACGCCGTGACTGTCATATGACTGTTTCATCTGATTCAGTCTGTGTTTGTCGGCCATTTATGATAATCGTTTCGTCCTATCAATTTAGAGCCTCTGTGGCCTAATTTTGTCTCGTTCATCCGATAAGCGGTGTTGCCGCGTCTATTATCATTTATCGGTTTTTGGTCAAGCGACTGAGCACGTAATCAAGGCGACGATCCAATAGAAGTTCTTTAAATTTCAATATTGGTAACCGAACATCGAGTCTGGTCTCAGACACGTAATCACAAATATAAATGACAGTTTCTAGCAGCGGTACGTTTGTGACTAACGACACTACGTCCAATGAGCACGACTTCTGGGAATTTATATTAATGTCCTGTATACACTCGACAAATTAAAAGGTATCATGTAGATTGAGCGGGGAAATCATTTTTCGGACGGGTTCAAACAGTTTTATCAGCTAATTTGCCATCGAGTGGTAAGGTAAAATTTATCATACCAAGTATTGGACGAACCGGTAGACCAGGTTTGTGGACTTTCGGTAGATCATAGAGGTGAGGCAATAGTATAACTCTGTGGTCGTAGTCTCTCATAAGTCGCGGCGGTTATCAACTTTTCGTTATTTAATGACTTAAGACATTTAGTTACAGGATATTAAGCATACACAGTTTTGTCCCTTTCGTTGACAACTCTGCGAAACTTGTTCTGGTCTGCAAGAACATCGCTCAATTTACCAATTTAATCGTTTCTATTCATGATGACAATCCCAGCTCCCTTATCTGGACCGCTGAGGAGAATATCTGGATTCGGTTGAAGCTTCTTCAATGAACTCATGTGCACCTTAGTCAAATGCTCTTTATGTCTCTAGCTATTAACTCCTAATATAATTGTGCCGGTCTGAATATGAAATATGGAAAACATATGTCCGCCTACATGTCTTTATCTTAATTTCGGAATGAGCTTTGCAGCTTCAAAGTGATTCTGCAAGATTGCAGTAATTGCGTAGATTTAGTGTTGTTTAATAAGGTCACTGGGGTTGTTGACCGGTTTGTGTATTTAGGAGGTTGTCTCGGCAGCAACAGAGGTATATGGAGGCTCGTAGCTTTAAGACTGGGGCGATGTTCACTAATCTGGGACAGCTCATGCGATCTCGAAAATTATTCAGAAATAACTGATTTTTTTGATTATATCCACTGTGCATGTCTGGAACGGAAATCATATAGTACCGTCATTAAGAACAGCAGAACATTAATGTTTGACGCTGATTGTCATGTCCGCGAGAAGAGTTAAAAGAAAAGAACTAGCTGAAACAAAAAGTGAACCGAGACTTAAATTATACAACTTGTGCTTAAATTCGAACAATAAACATCAAAATTCCCATGTATTGCAAACAATCAACTGAGTTGCAAATGAACACCAGATAGCACATACAGTGCGGCTTCTCGGCTCCTTTTATCGCTCTGCAATACTAATCTTTCTTACTTCACAGACTACCCAACCAAACATCAATATGCACTTCACTAAGTTTGACTAGCCGCCATTTTCCATGACGTCTTTAGGCAGAGATTAGGTGGATCAAAAGGCCCTCAACTCGAAAAACGAAACGCTGGCGACACTCCCAAACTTACTAGTGGCTTGTTCCAATTTCTCCTACCAAAGGATGACTGACCATCACACGTCTTAAACTAACAGGATGAGAGTTCAGCAGAACTGTACGGCATAGTAAAGATTCCATTCAGTGTCACTAGAGCAGGGTAGCCCACACTAGTAAATGGGGCATTCTTGACTCATTATTTCCAAACAGGAACCCTTAATAGAAATACATCTTCTGTTGTCTCGGAGACTACGTTGCTGATTCAGAATTAGAGAGTCTCCCAGAGATGAAACGATTTATTCTTTGGTGACAGACAAACACGTTGAGAGTTCTGAAAAACGGAAGCAACTAATAGTTCTCCCAAAGATGGTCAAGCTCCTAATGACAACATTCCCATTATCTTTGAGAAGTGAAGAGGTGAAGTATTTTAATTCGAATGTATAATGGAGCTCAAGTATCAGTAGGCACATTGCTGATTCCGTAGGATGTCTGATGATAATGATTACGAACCGCGATTGGACACAATATCAACAGTTAATTTAGAAAGACAAGTGAATCGCAATTTCAAATATTTGGTATGTCATTTCCAACACTTTTACGGAATAATCATTAGCGAATCGTTTGCATCGTGGACAATTTAAAATAGACAGAACTGCGAAGAATCTGGACTTTGGCTAGATTCAAATTAGCGACAGAAACAACACGTCCAAATACAGCATGCGCTCTATCAGCTAAACTACGGAGCTAACCATCCCGATACGCTGTTTCAGTCGTTGAACCGAATCTAGCCGAAGCCGCGAATTTTCACAACTATGCATCTTCCAAATTATGAAATCTACCGAACTACTTCGTAGATAATTTACTAATGCCGGTGACCCGGATAAGAGCAATGATCTGACAGAAGGTTTACGATATGCCGTATGACCGACAGATTTTGCTGCCCTCTTATAACCTTCTATGAGATTACTAGTCAATGAGTCGTCGTCAACCAGTAATGGGTGACATGGAAATAACTTTAGAGAACTAGCGGAGGTCTACTGATTTACAAGACGATTAAAAAGACCTACAAAATTAAAACTAGCTGAATGTTACAGCAACAGCAAATTTGTAGCGGAAACACTAGAACACGTCAGTTGTTATGCGACACACTAGACGATATTAATAGGTTCGACAGGGACGACTGCGATAAGCGGACTTTATACCCGCAACGACTCGATTAGCTACCAGTATCTTCACACCGGGATACCACAAGCTCAGGGAAATGCACAGTTTTCTGTGGGAGTATCTAGTGCTCAATAACGCCGCCAAGTGGGTCACACAGTTCGATTAGGCTTAACAGTCGAGAAGTTCGTCTTGAAGCGCCAATGAAGCACAGACACAACCAAACGTGTGACCTGTCAAGGGAAGTGGCACAGCCGATATCATAACAAAAGCTGAGAAAACAATCAGCTGAAAAAATAACCAAGCACTGTAATTGACATTTCGAACAATAAATCACTCTACCATTACCAATCGTGGGTAGTTTTTTAAAAATTGCTCACACATACCTAAATTACTGTGATAGTGGATAACGGCCAGCCCAAAAAACATCTGAATAAAGAGAGCAGGTTGATATTACACCATTTATGTTCGAACAAATATCGCCCCATCTTTACTAGTGTATACTACAGACCTTACATATATCAGTATGAGAAAGCGAAAAAAATACCAAAGAAAGTCAATTGTCAGAATGCACAACGATTGTCACCGCCAAGGTTGCGACAACCCCACAAACAATTGTTTCTGAACACGCAACATGGGTTTGAACTCTGGAATTGCAACAACTTCAGCATAGCGCAGTGTTCGTCTGTGTGACGTTGAGTGGATAACGCGAAATGTCGTTGTGGGCTCGCATTGGTGTTGTGTCATTAGGATATGACGCGTAATAAATAATGCAGGCTCATTGTTTCTATGCGCGACTGTGACGTCATGTGTTTGCATGACCTGTTTCTTGAACCATTTCGAGATGTGCTCCATGACCCCGGCTCGCAACTGGTGCTCAGTCCTGCTTATGTAGGATGCCCCGCATCTACGTCGATATTCATAGATAGCGTTGGATTTGGCTGACTCGGGTATCGGTTGGTTCACACAGGGCGTTGGAATCCGGAATGTTCTGAACAGAATCACTGGGACAATTGCATTGTATGTTCTCGCGATAGAACTAACTAGACGACGGTGAATAAGTTGGCATACATCATCACCCTTGAAGGGAAGACAAAGAAATACCGACTTTTTGGACACTGTGTCGGGTCGAATTCCTATGTCAGTTGGTTGGTTAAATTCTGCAACAAACGGTTTAGGGTAACCGTTTAGTGGTAGGGTAGTCTTTACCAGGGTCATCTTTTCTTGAACAGTATCTTCACTAAAAATAGCTACGTCTATATTCAAACGTAAAACATCAAGGCGCCTATACCTTGCAAACAAACAACCGAGCTGTAAGTGAAAGTAAGGCGTCACCAGCAAGACAGCTTCCTCACGGCTTTCACTGCTCCGCGTCATTAAGTGCACTCACTTCACAGACAAATCGGCCAAACAACGACAACATTCACGCCACTGAGCTCGGTTAGCCGCCATCTCACCTAACGTCTCAAGCCACAGACTCTGTGAGTCGCGAGGGCTCCAGCTCGGGAGACGAATCCGATCAACAGTGACCAACCCCTTCGTGAACGATTTCAGTTGTCTACGCCAGGTCATTATCTGTCCACCTCGCACCCTGCGCGAATCGGTCGCAGCGTCGGCAAACAGTGTCCGGTGTGGCAGACGATTAGCTGGCATCCTTAGTACATGACCTAGCCATCTAAGTCTATGCAACTGTAAGGACTGAACGAAAGAACTCGTTTGACAATCAGTGCCAAACATCCGCTTCCTAACCTCCTCGCTGCTAATTCGTTGGTGTCACCCGATACGAGCGACTGAACGCAGACATGGGTGGTCAAATACCTGAAGACGGTTCACGTATTCTACTCTGATCGGCCATGTTTCGCTGCCGTAAAGTAATACGGCCATCACTGTTGTCTGATATTTGTGACCCTTAAGCTTCAGATAGATACCTTTGTGTCGCCATAAGTGCCTCAGATTAGTAAACACCGCCCTAGCCTTAAAAACACCCGCCTATATTTCATTCTCTACACCTCCTCCGCCGCCGCTGATGCAGCTTCCCAGATATACAAACCGGTCAACAACTTCCATGACTTCATTATCCAACATTGAACCTACGTAATCACAGCAATCTTGCAGAAGCACTTTGCATTTCGAAGCTGCAAAGCGCATTCCGAAGTACTTAGCAGAACGCGAAATGCCATTTAGCATTGCTTGTGCTGCTTGAAAGTTGTCAAACAGCAACACCTTATCGTCAGCATAATCAAGATCAGTCAGCCTTACCCCAGGTAGGAGGTCCACACCAGCATCATTTGACTGACGCAAACAGTCCCCCATTATTTCGTCCATGACGAAATTAAACAAAAATGGTGAAAGGGGACAGCTTTGACGAACGCCGCTCATAGTGCTGAAACTGTCAGACAGCCCACCGTAAACTCTAATCCGAGCCGAAGTATGGGAAAAGGGTGCCGACAGTATGTTCACATACTTGCTCATCACACCACTGCGTCTAAGCGACTCTAAAAGTGTAGATCGATCCACCGAATCGAACGCACCTTTATAGTCGAGAATATGGCAATTATTGACCGGAGGTATACATGACGCTGCTCCAAAATTTGACGAAGGGTAAAAATATGATCTATACATCCTCGGCCAGGACGAAACCCTGCCTGTTCTTCTCTGATGTTTAACTCCCGAACTGCAGTGAGTCGACGGAGTATAATGGATGCCAGAACCCTAGAAATGACTGGGGTCAAACTAATTCCCCTATGGTTTTCACAAGAGCTCCTGATACCCTTTTTGAATATAGGAACTATTATCGCGTGATCCCAACACGGAGGGATGGTATCCGTCATCCACACAAGTTGAAGCAGCTGAGACAAGGCCTTAACTATCACCTCTCCACTTTCTTTAAAAAGTGCCGGCACGAGACCATCTGGACCGGCAGCCTTATTACAATTGCGAGCCGAAAAGCAATTGCGAACCTCAGTCTCAGTGGGTGGTTATAAATTTACCAACCAGGGCGTTACATCAGAAGTTTGTGGAGGCAGCACGGTAGAAGCAGGAGGCCAGCTAAATTGACCTTCAAAATGTTCCGCCCAACGTTCTAACCTTCTGGACTTATTATAGATTAGTGTGCCATCTGCCTCGCTGATGGCTTCACTGCCGGTGTTCCCTGAAGCAAAAGCGATTTCCATTTCCTTAACTTTTTTCACTAACCAGGCCTCACGATCAGCCTTTAGACTACGTTTCAGTTTCCTACGGATATCTCTTTTAGACTTATTATGTGAATTACAAGGAGGAACCTTCCGCCTGGCTTCTAACAACTCCAGAGATTTCTCTGAAATCCAATGTTTAATAAACTTATGTACCTCTGCGCCGCATGCTACAGTATCTGCTTTCTGAATAGCCTGTGATATTTGTGTCCAGCAGCTATTAGGATCTTCGGAGTGAGTACCACTAAGGCAGCTTTCTAAGCTGGTTTGGTACTTATGCTTTACCGATGGTAAAGCCAATTTCTCAACAGCTAGTTGTTGCTTTTGGTGAGGTCGCTGACCGGCAAAAGTAGGAACAAAACGACAACATACTAATGCATGATCTGAGTCCAAGTACGTGCTCCATTAGGAACGACAGTCTT
>JTDE01001478.1:134068-144363 GCA_014338405.1 Paragonimus skrjabini miyazakii | reverse complement strand
CACCTGTGATCATCTCTTTTCGTGGTATTATATTTCCTTCGACTGGGGCTGCCCTCCTACGCAGTCACGGATTTATGTCTACTGACTGTTCTAGGTTCCCTAAAAACCTATGTCGCATTTATGCGAGGAACCTGGCGTTAACTGTTGCCACCTATCTGACAGTTGTCTCACTATGAAGGACATTTTTCTGTCCCGATGCGTGAGCCTTGATTGTGATAGCACTTTTGTGCCCTGAAGAGCTTTTTGATTTTGTGAGACTGATCGTTCGCCTATTTTCTTTCCATTATTTTTCATATATTTTATTTCCCATTCTAAAACTGTTCAGCATATACGTCACATATAACTTTTCATTTGATGACTGGCCCATTAACGCCTGCTATTCTTGTGAATTCTTGTCAATTGTTGAATGTCGCTAACCATGCAACGTCACACATTTGACAGATAGCTGGTTTTCGCATTCAACTTTTTTATATCCCTGTTGCTTAATTTTGGTGTCACCGATTGTTCTTTCTTTGAACGAAGATGTGTATAATTGCTCTTCAAAATAAACGATATAGAATGAATAAGGTCACAAATTCTGTGAGGTAGTTCACCGTCTGCGCCACATAGAGGTTATCTGCCAGTTGTGAACGCTGTTTAACTCGCTTACTTTCATTCTTTCAGTAATCTGGTTGTCGTGAACACAGGCTAAGACATCACGCCATAATCACGTGCCTGTTATATGGAATGACAACACTACAGTCAACCATAATTGCCCTGATTACTCTGCTGTCATTCATCTGACAATTATGAAACAGAGGAACACTCCGCAGCTGAAATACCTAGAGAATTCGGGATGACTGACATCTGTGGATTTCAAATTTATTAACTAAAATGTTTAGGCATTGTATCCTTTAACAGTGTCTGTAACCCATGAAGCTTCAACAGAATCCACAGATTCCAATCGTTCCCGAGCTACTTCGCCACGAAATCAACTACCATACCTAGCTTAGTAGGTCCAGCTTTACTAACTCACTTAACCAGGTAACAATAACGAGATGGTATAGACAATAAGGCTACAGATAGGTGTTGAAATCCGCCTTATATATAGGAAATGAGAACAGTGCACCATATCTCACCTTTGAGGTTGCAGCATGCTCGTCAAAAAGTTTGGTTTATAAAAAACCGTTACCATAAAATAAATTTTCATGTACAGGCAAAATATGGTGATCGTATCGACTTCACGGGTCTGATTTTCTGGAGCCGTGCGCTCTGAAAACATGAGTGACTACGTGATAGTTGAACTATAACACCCGGTTCTTCACTCGCGATCAATTCATTATGACAATCAACCGTTACTATTTGATGCTGATGACTAGAAAAAAAATGGTGTTCAAATGGCAAACAATCAATCACACAACATTTGCGTGTTAGTGCTAAGAGGGGTGCAACAGATTACTCATAAACTAAACACATAATAAGTAGTTTATCTTTCATGTATGAATGAAGATGTTGGGTCATGAACCCATCCTGTTGGCCAATAGAAATATATCTGATTTAAAAACAGATTTCGTCTTCAATACAAATTATTACTTTTGTTGCGATTATTAAAGGATGATTGTTTGCACTAATTTAAAATATGGCTTCTCCGATAGTTTGTAGATCGATCTGTTTCCATCCAAATTGACTCAAAAATGACGGGATTCTATCAATATTGATCCTAACTTATATTATGCTCAAAGTTGTAAAAAAAACAAAACCGTCGATAGTTCAGTATGGTCGTTTTGATTCACTAGTTATCTGGTTCGATTCACCGGACTAGTAGTACTTCAACTTGGTTAAAAAGTTCTAATCTGATACTAATCTATTATGAGACTATCTTGCCCACCATGATAATCGCATTACCTGTCGGGTATTCTTATAGTAGTCACCAACACACCTTACGTATTTTTTGGTAGATCGCTGAGTTCTTGATGCATCATAAAGTGTGTGGAAAGTGACCTAAATTTACCTCCATTTGGGCTAATTGTCCATTTCATTCACTAGTGCATAGAGCGTATTGGATAGGCGACTGTGCCCCAAATGGAACTTCAAGTTTGTTATCAGTTGCTAATTGTCTGAGAAGATGAGCCGCTTTCTTGCTAGACATCACTGCAAAGAAATGGATGAACAATTCGTTGTAATAACAGGAAATTTGTCCGAAGATACAAGCAACAAATAAACAGCAAGTCAGTCTTATACAATGCAAGCAATCGAGTCACGGATGCGGGTCATTATGAGGTGGAAGAAAATCTCGGCAGAATAATATTTTATTTCGGTGCTATTCCGTTGAATTGTCACACATTCGGGGTTAAACTCCTATGGTTTTTATCTGAAAGTTAACCACAACCTTTCTTAGGCTGGCATGGTTACCTGCGCTAATTCAAGAAGTTTCTGTACACTCAACTTGCAAAATGAATTATTCTACCGAAATTTGCCACTGCGTACTCGTAGTAATCAAATGTTTTGTTCGACAATTAGCATCTTCGTGCCTGAGCTGGTGGATACGGACCATCATACAAGAGTTTACAAAGTTACTACTTCAGATTGTGAGTTTGTACACGCTAGATAAAATTATCAGTGAACAACAGTCTGGAGGTGAATTTGAATGAGTGAGGAAATAGCGCAACAGCACACTGCAACAGGAGGTTTGTGACGTCATCGAAACAGCAATGAACAAAGAAATTATAACCATAAAAATCGGAGTTCCACTCGTGGTATTCTAAAGAACAGTCAGTGCTGACTGACTCAAACAAGGATGAAACTTTTCATTCACGCCGAGATGGTTCGGGCGACATGTTTCTAAACATGTTTGATGATCGGGTCAAGCTTTATGTAAAGCCAGCGAAATAATAGCCAACAAGCAAGCTTAAATTCGATTGGCTTTTCAGATAAGTATATACGCTGCCATCGATCACTTAGACAGAATCGACTTAAATACAACGCTTCTGTTTATCGGAATGAGAAATTTGTGCACAAATGTACGTGGAGATCAGCTTAAAACAATCTCGATTCAAAACTCACCTTTCTGATTTTAAGTGCATTCTGTGTGTAAAATAGTCCAAAATTTTTACTTGATGCGCAAACCTTCCTCAGTTTAAAACCATCCGTTAGGTTAATCTCACGGCCGATTACTTTTTATGGGTGGGAAATGTGATCTGTTTCATTTGGACTTCGCAACACTGATCAATTAGGATTAAACTTCTGAACTTCAGTAGTTGTAGTAGTGTTTATGTATATATATACATATAGTTTCTTAGTATCAGCCATTTGTAGTCGTACGCGAGCCGGGTCATTAGATCTTACTCATTTATGTTGTGCTGGAACGTTTTTTTTTACATCATCAACCTGTTTGCATGTGGAACTTTATTTAGAATATTGTACGTGAAAAATTTAACCCAAAGATTTTGGCTGCTAACTTTCGTAATGTTTCAGCTTTTTCCAGAAACCTTCAATATAATGAATTTTATAAATTGAATATCTTTCCATTAAAGTTTATCACAGACCTGCAACCATGCAAGTTGAAAACGAAGGATATAAATTCGACCTAGTATGGAATGACTTCAATACAACAATGTCCGATTTATGGCTCTTTAGCTTTATGGATGACGAATTGCGTGAGAAAATAAAGATTCAGTCAGAACAGACCAAGGCCGTTGTTTATTCGAAAAGAACTTGCCTTCGACACAATTTCCTCATTGCAACCTCTAAGTCATACACCGAAAATTCGATCCTGGCCTATGTGGACAACACGGAGAGTAAGTCATTTTAGTTATAGACATGGACTTAAAACTTCGTTTGTAAATCATCTTTGGGTTCACTTGCTTAAAAGTGGATGATAAGAATATCTCAGAAACAAGGAAACAAGACAGCATCTTGTTGTAAACCCGTGTACACCAAAATAGATGTCTTCCCAATCGTTCACACATCTATAGCGCCAATGACTTTAAGTAAACTGGTAGGTATTCACTTAAATAATCAGAAAAGTCGTATACTTGTTGACATGGACAAATGGCCGGCGCGCGTAGACGAAACCACAAATAGTTCGCAGTGAGTTACCCGTGTTTCATATAGGTATGCAAGGATCCTTTCGTGTCAGCTAACCACAATTGGGATGCTTTTAATCACGGCCAAGGATAGTCGAGTACTCCTGTGGTCTGGACTGATAAAAGGTCATTAGGCTGGATCCTCCTTTTAATCCTTAGTGTTTCTTTCGAGTACTGGATGTGAGGATAATTACTTTCGCTATCTTCAATTAAATACGCAAACTGATATACAAACATTTTGAAGTGTTGATGCCTGCGGACAAAATTTCCAAATTGATTATAGGGTATTGTACATGTTTTCATATTTGGCTTTATTTTTATATACCAGTCCACACCACTTGTCCTAGTACAGAATGAACACCAATTGTTTGAATTGATTCTACTTGGCAACATAATTTTGGTGCGCGCGTCTTTTCTCCTTGGTGTTCAATTGCAAGCGTCTTGCACACGCGATATCACCCAGCAAGAGGTTTCAAACCTGAGAGAGCAGTTTTCACAAATGTCCTTGCAGCTAGCCACTCTAAAGAGACTGTTAGCAGAAAAAAGGTCACCAACAAGCTCAGAGTCCCGCCCACGAAATAGGTCGCGCACATGACAGTTCGGTGTGAGTGTGTGCTATTACCATCGGCGACTTGGTACTCGTGCTCATCGTTGCAACCAGCCCTGTTCCTTTCGGAATGGTCAAAATCAGACGGGAAAAGACCAAGCCAGTCAGTAATGGAGACGGCTGCCACTGGCTGTTACTCATGTCGTCCGTTTTACATATTCGATCGTTCGACGTCCCTCAATTTCCTCATTGATACCGGCGGTGAGGTTAACGTTATTCCACCCACTGGTGACAAAAATAACCTCAAACCGGTGTCGTATATCTTACAGACCTATAATCACACCGCCATACAGACCTACAGAGAGAAACTACTCACTCTGGACCTTGATCTCCGTCGGCAATTCCACCGGACTTTTACCGTCGCAGATGTACAACATCCAATTATTGGCGTTGATTTTCTCACCTCCTTCGGACTTGTGGTAGATAAATGGACTCGGACACTGTTGGACAGCACAGCGGCTTTGTGCGTCCACGGGAAGGCCACATCGATTAATTCATTGGGATTACGTTCGGCTTTACCAGAAAATAGCATCGCAACTCTGCTTCGACATTTCCCACGCCTTATCTGTCCATCAGGCCCACTGTCAAAAGTAGAACACGACGTCTTCCACCACATTACCACTAGAGGACCACCTGCCGTCGTCCGCCCCCGTCGGTTACAACCTGTGGAACTCAAGCTCGCCAAAGCTTAATTCAAGAACCTTCTGCGACTTGATATCAGCCAGCCCTGAAGCAGCCCTTGGGATTCACCCCTGCACATAGTACCTAAGACCTCACCCGACGACTTGCGTCCGTGTGGTGATTATCGCGCTTTAAACAACGTTACCGTCCCAGACAGATAACCATTTCCTCACATTCACGATTTCTTCATCAGTCTGCACGGTATGACAATTTTCTCGAAGATTGATCTGGTCCAGACATATCACCAGATCCCCGTGGCCCCAGAAGACGTAGCAAAACGGCAATCATCACCCCGTTTGGACTGTACAAATGTGTCCGAATGTCATTTGGGTTGCGAAGTGCAACTCAGGCTTTCCAGAGGTTCTTGGACCAAGACCTCCGTAGTCTTCACATTGTATTTGTCTATATCGATGATATTCTCGTAGCCAGCAAGGATGCACATCAACACGTGCCACACCTCCGCGCAGTTTTCGAACGCTTCAATCAATATGGCGTAACCCCAAATCCTAAGAAGTGCATTTTGGGCGTAGACTCCAAAGATTTTTTGGGTCACAGAATCGCTCGTGACGGCATTAAACCTCTGCCGGAGAAAATCGCTGCCCTTAAAGATTATTTGTAACCACAATCCCAGGTAAACCTTCGTCGGTTTCTAGGCATTGTAAGTTACTACTGCCGCTTTATTCCGCACTGTTCGGAGTTGTTGAAACACCTCATGGATTTGTTGAAGGATACTCTCAAACATTTCGTTTTACCACTTCCGGCTAAGGCGGCATTTCTTGCCGCTAAAGATGCGTCATCGCAAGTGATGACTCTGGCACACATGCGTGTGGACAAAGAGTCGAATATCATTTTGCACACAGATGTATCCCGAACAATTATCGGCACGGTCCTGCAACAGTTCGTGAACGGCCAAGTCCAGCCCTAACCATTTTCATCCCGCAAGCTTCAACAAGTGCAAACGCGCTATAGTACCTTCGGTCGCGAGTTGCTAGCTATATTTCTCGCCATTAAACACTTTCGTCACGTGTTGGAAGGCAGGCGTTTTGCTGTCCTGACGGATCACAAACAACTTTTTTATTCTTTCAACACCAAGCCCGACCGTTATTCTCCGAGAGAAATTCGACAGTTGGATTACATTTCCCAGTTCACGACGGACATACGATATATCGCAGGAAATAAAAGCATCATCGCCGATGCCTCATCCAGAGTTACGTTAAGTGGTCGACACCGAACTGACACCATTTATTCAAAAGAATTAGCAGGAGAACAAAACAACCACCCGGAATTGCAGCATTGTCGCATCTCTTCTTCCATCAAACTTCGCGAGTTGCCTCTAACCAACTGCGAAGACACAATCATACGCGACACAACGACAGTCATCCCCCGTCCATCTGTACCACTAAACTTCAGACGCCCTGTTTATAATAGTCTTCACTGTATGTCTCATGCCAGCGTTTGCACCACTGTCAATCTGATTTCAGACCGATTCGTATGGCCAAACATGCAAGGGGACATACAAAAATGGACGAGAACTTGTTTTGATTTTCAACGCAACAAAGTCCACTGGCATACCATCACGGCCCCTGGTACATTCGCTAATCCTGACGCACGTTTCATTCAGGTCCATGTTGACACAGTCGAGCCATTGCCATATTCAAAAGGTCATCGGTATATCTTGACGTGCGTTGATCGTTTCATCAGATGGACTGTAGCAACAACTCTCCCCAACACGCATACCGAAGCCGTTGCGCGAGCATTCATGGAAGGGTGGATTTCTAACTATGGTGTTCCAACGACTGTAAACATTGATATGGGTAGACAATTTCAACCAGCGCTGTTCAGATATTTCAACCGGTTACCCGGAGTTGATCAAATCAAAACAACTGCATACTATCTAGCAGCAAATGGTCTGGTCGAACGCTTCCATCGTGCGCGCGTCTCGTCTTTAGATGACCTTCTATCTACTTCAGCATATTTGTAAGAAGTTACATTGAGGTCATAGCTGGTCTGTGTGAATCGCGAAACCAAATAGAAACTATGTAGATTTCTCAACAGCCTGCACCCCAACAACAAATTTAACACTGAAATCTTGGGGTGAAAATCAGGCATCCATTCTAGATAGTAGACTAATTAAATGTGAAAGTGGATTTCTCTCCGAGAGCATTTTGTGAATAAAAACATGAATTGGTCAGTTATTGCACCTTAAAAGCTTTGCACACATCTCACACAAAAATAGGCTTATGCAAACGCGATGTCATTGCATTAATAGTCTCTTGAGATGAGCCAATTTCTGAACAGCTTGATTCAATCCAACGGGTTCTTATCCAAAATGGATATCCAATTCGGTTTATCTACAAGCATTCTAGGTCACCCAGTCACACAACTCATCTCCGTACTCTACAAAGAGGACGCTGTAGCAGTCCTCATGGGATAAGGAATGAAAACAGCACTAAATCGCACTCATACGCCAGCCAAGCTCATTGTGCTGCACCGAACAACTCGCATCCCATCAACTTTGAGAAGGGATCCGGTGCCCAAACTCGCCATTACTAGTGAATTTACCCATGCCTGCAGTTTGCAATACGTTGGCCGCACAGTGATGACACTGCACATTCGGATCGCGCAGCATCTCCCCAAATGGCTTCTGAATGCCAAGAGTGGAACTTCAAACAGTGCAATTACAAAACATATACGCGAATCTGGCCACCAAGTAGACTGCGTTAAGGCATTCTTTGTTATCTGTCAGTCAATGGACAAACACGCTTCAATCTTTTCAGATGCGCACGCTTTACAGTGATTGAATCTACCGGCATGTGTGCAGAAACAGATATTAGTGAGCCTATCGCTAACCTGGTAACACGACAAGCAGGCTGCATTCTCTTCCTGTTCTTACTTCTTTATTCTTATTCTTTGTTTTCACCTCACATCTACATCCGTATCTTTTCTTATTATTTTTGATCACATGACCTAATGTTGATTGGTCATTTTGAACATTTTTTCCGCAGGCCTTCACACGTCAAAACGTTTGTACATCAGTTCGCGTAGTTAATTGAAGATGACAGCGCGTTAGCTTGAACATCCATCTTGCATGACGATCACTGCGAACTTCAATCTCATTCAATTATAACATATTTTCATGCTACTTATTGCTTGGCAAGTGTCTTTGTCATTAATACGCTAACCAATGGAAAACATCCTGAGTTTATGTATGTATATTCTTAAGACATATAGAGGGGTTCTGCAGGTTACTTGCACTTTGATTTTTTATTCCCAACACAGTATTATGGTTGCTCTAACACAACTGGTTTTAATACGGTTCTATATGATCCAGTCATTTTATTGGTTGTACGATTATTTCATTCACAGTGCGCTCAGCAGTGAAGGACATACAAGTCTACCACATGGGTACTGACATTTTGGTAAAATGGCAAATCAACGAGGTCCCATGTAAATCGGACACATTTCGCGTTCAGTTATTGGATTATAAATACCAGCAGTTTGCAGAGACTCAAGCAAAAGACACGTCTACAGTGCTTTTCAACAACACTTCTCCAGAAGGAATCTACCACGTACGAATCAGTTGGGATGTCTACAGCACGGTTCGAAATCTGTACACACACGCTGTTGGACTGGAAAATGTTAACCATGGTAATTTTTTATCCATTCTATTAAAGTCAGACACTGATTCCATTAGTCTTGGATAGCGTAGACGCGATGCCAAATGTTCAGAAAATAAATTATGTATTTCTACTTCACTACTGAAAAGTATTAAATAGCTTGATTCCAAGTTAAAACATTGACGTGAGGAGTAAGATGAGCTGAATTGAAAATCCGAAATTAGCGGCAGGCTATATGTATAAGAATCGACCATTATAGATCATGAGTAAAGTCGGAATCGTGCAGCTGGTGTTATGGATGACACCGCATCCAGATCAATGACATTAAGTTAAAAGCAAAGCCTTTACGTCATTGCGATAGCATACTCCAACCCGTGTAGTTAAATTCATACACCAATTTTATAGGGGACTTCACAATAGTCGTGTTCCTACCGTAATCACATTTAATGACCTAATTATCTCAAACACATGAAGAACCACACCGTAAGGCAATCTCTATTGAGAGAACAAAACTAACCATCAAGGGTGTACAATTCTTACTTCAGCTTAATCTTTGCGGATCTTTATTGCAGACGACTCAAGCAAGATGTAGTTAAATTCACAACAAAAAGAACCAGTGAGGGTCACAGTCAAGTCGCTATCACGCAATCATATCCTTGATGAAAATGTACAGTCTCTGGCTGGAAGCATGGTTTGCTGACTTAAATTGTGTGTTCCACCGACAGAAGTTGTCGTGAAGGTAGTTCCTTGCTCTTTGGATCGTACGCCCAATATTCCCCTGGCTTTATGCTGACGCGGTCCCGAGGTCGTAACAAGAAGACGGTAAGCCCAAAAGTAAACTCTGGTTAATAATTTGCCCTTCGTACGACACACAGACTTTGTAGTGAACGAGCAAAAGCAGTAGGGGAGTGGACGTGAGAGGGCCCTTAGTAAAACTGCGCGCCAGCTGCCAGATAAGATGCATGTCCGTGAGAACTCCCGTCGACCTTCAGAATTGAAATAAGTCTCGGACTAGTTAGGCGGTGTTCCAAACGATAATGGCTAAAACATCGTTAACCTGGAGAGTGTAGCCTGAGGTACTGATGGTGTCGCAAACTCATGATGCAATGATGAGTAAAGCTGCGGTACCCGCGCGCACACACATTAGCTTTGATGTTAGTGGTTTGCAGTAAATTTACATTCACAAGGCAACGTAGATGACTGCGGTGGCGCTATTAAGGCAGCTTTCACAGAGAATTTGATATATTGGGGGTCTCACTACAAATGCCATGACAATACAGGCGCACTTCTCTATTAGCTAACAGTAGCCCTTCAATAATTAATTGG
>JTDE01001478.1:85458-133968 GCA_014338405.1 Paragonimus skrjabini miyazakii | reverse complement strand
TTGGAGGCGAAGTTGTTCGTTACAGAACACACGTTCGAATTCTAAGTGGTCAGAAGCAAACTTTCATGGAAGTATACGCTAGTTTTCTGAAATATCCACACGTTGACCGAATTTTGGTTCTTCTCTACCTCACCAAAATACCGAGGAACTAATATGAGTCAGTACAGACTAAACCATCAGAATGCGCTTCATTCTCCCTGATCGGTTACGCTTGTTTGAGTGTAACCACATACGCAGTAATTCAACAGAACTGGACAGACTTTACATACCTCAACACAGTTGAAGTCATATTTCACAAACTAAGGGATTTCTAGAAATTTGTAAATCCGTCATCTTGTTAAGGCCAATAGTTAGTAGTGTATAATTCTACACAGCATAAGCTGACGAAAGATTTGACGAGAATAATTACTTCAGTGAAAGACCACATAAACGAATGTTGTCTGAAGAAGTAAATGGTCCACCGCGATTTTATAAAATATTTCTAACCACCAAGCAGCTGATTTCTTTAGACATTGTGCCTTATTTATAAATCCGCCACAGTACCAAGCCGCAAATCCTGTCGTAAGTATTAACTGATTTGCGAGTTAGTTATGTTGTGTATCCCGGACTCAAAGGAGTCTGTAGGTCAGAATGAACATTTTCAGTCTTTAGTGTTTGTTTTTCCTATAGTAGGATGTATGGTCGGAGTTCACCAAGTACGCGTACCTGATAAGTGTCAAAATCCATGAAACCAGTTGTGTGTTTCCGATTAATTCTGACCAATAATCCTACAGTGTATACCTCATAAAACCAATTATTTACTATATCACATAAAACGGAGGCAAAACTCATAAAACACAAACTAAAACGATTGATTTTGCTGGATGCATCCAACATATACTTCGTGCTTCAACTCAAAACTTCCTGATTAGCTGATGTTGGCTCCATGGATATTGCACTTGGTCCAACCCTGGTCAATAGATTCGCCGACAAACTTTAAGTATGAATCTCAAGGAAATCGGGCAGCATGTAGCTGTCTGTATGACGCGTTGTTGGCATTCCAATAATTTCACAGACGATCAGCTTAAAACAAAATATTTACTTGATTAAAGGTACCGTTTACTTCTTAGCTCATCATGCACACCCTAAAATGAAACTAGCAGTCAACCATGTTTCATGAACATAAACAAGACTATCCGTACAGAGTGATTCACCAGGAAATTTCGTGGGTCGGCCAGCAATTCCATGTTTATAGCCTGGTCCCAGAAGCACACGCAAGGGGGTCGGTGTTTGCTCCGTTTGACTAGATATGACTGTTAACACAAGCTAAAATTGAGAGAAAGGTCTATTTCAGACAGGGAATGTTGTCTCTGAAAGCGTCTATCTGAAAAGGCTGGTCAAGGTATTTGTCAAGGTATATGTGCAAATTTAACAGTTACTAACGCTTCTTAAGAAGACGACGGCTCTACTGTTGCATAGAAGAACAGTTGGTGGTGAATGCCTGACCAAAATCGAGAGTCA
Organism: Paragonimus skrjabini miyazakii; assembly: GCA_014338405.1. NCBI lineage: Eukaryota > Metazoa > Platyhelminthes > Trematoda > Plagiorchiida > Troglotrematidae > Paragonimus > Paragonimus skrjabini miyazakii. The sequence continues at coordinate 132,468 of JTDE01001478.1, read as the reverse complement.
GCTATCTTCTGTCAACTCTTCATTGCAAACCAAGTGGTTGTAAACAAAACCGTTCGGATCAACACGTTCCCATCAGCTAAACGAAGTAAAAAGTCATCAAATAGAAAATAATGTATAAGCAAAAAATACAGATGCGAAAAATTCTGCTATCGTAGAATTTAGCACCAGCTCGGAACCAGAACGGTAGATCACTTTTCTAAACAGATCCACAACATCATTGCATCACCAAACAACATGCCAAATGAAAAAAAGACATCAGCATCATCGATTGTAAAGCTTGAATAGCAGACGCTTGTTGAGATTCGGGGAGATGTACTTCAGTGAAAGTCACAATAATTTTCTCTTGTTTCCTCTGCTCCAAGTCTCAATGAGAAATGGTTACTCTCTACAACTTCCGCTGACAATAAAGTTTTAGTTAGTTTTATGGAATGTGCACTGTCTTCTCAATTACAGGCGTATCTTCATTACAAGCTGTATATTTCTGCGAGTGTCATTTAATGTTTCCCAAATAGGAACTCCGTCAGTCCACTGAAAGAGAACTTTTTATTCTAAACACCTGTTTTTTTATATCGAATTGGAAGTAAAGATGCATTATGCGAACTGCTTCAATTAAGGGTTATTTAATCTTGCGGGTTTTCCTTCAGCGGTCGAGAGTTAGACTGTAATCTCAATGAAGACATATTTTGAACTACTAGAAAAAGAAAAGAACAAGCATTAGTGTGGGCATGTTTAAACAGCCCGTTATTTAGAACATACAAGCATCATATTACTGGGAGTTTGGGAGAATTTCAGTTATGAGACCAGAAGTTAGGGCGACCTCTTTGTAGATCTGAGCAAAGTGGAAGGGTGATCAAACTAGTTGAAAGTCACCAATGCATGTTTCATTTTCATGAAAACATTTTGTTCAGCTTATTTTGAGAAAATAGTCGTTAACTTGTTTATGATCCAATCAGAAGTGTGCGTCCTCGAAGAGCGGATATTTTAAATGTGGTTATTGTGGTCGTGAAACTGGCGTACTATGATTTGTTCGGCTGCATGGATATTGTGCACGACAGTGGAATTACATTTAAACTTTCAGTAACATTAGTTTTGGGAGCAGTAGCTAGTTTTCTTAAGTTAGCGCAAATCCATATTCTGGCAATGATGAGAAGTACACCACTAATCGACATCCACAAAAGGAAACTCATTGAACAAAGTTTTACCACTTGAAATGCGTTTCTTTGGTGAGAACTAATATCAGTCTGTAAGGTTCACAACTCGATTAAATCAAATAAAGCCTAAAGATGCACTAAACTGAAAATCCTTTATTTTTGGTATAAAAAAATAGTAAAAAAGTGGCATACATACCTTTTAAACAACAGCTGTCAATTACTTCACTCTAGGTTGGAACCAAAATTACAGTGAAATGAGGTCATGATTTTAAGCATGGTTGCGACTACTGAGTGTAACGGAAAAGTCGATTATACACACGTTTATGTGCGCTTTCTCTTCTTCAAGGATGGCACCGTCCCACTCTAAAACTACACGCATCTAAAACGAGTATACAGCTTTCCTGGAAGGCAGTCGCTCAACAGATTGATTTCTACACAGTGATAATTCTGGAGAATGACGTCGTCAAGAGGATTGCACATGTCGATCCACACATCACCAATATGAAAATCGATCAAACCAATCCATGTACTATGTATGAATTCAGCGTTGGCGCCAAAACAAATGTTTCCAATAAATTTTACGATCTCGGTCATATCACATATAATGGCAGTGAGTGAACTTATCCCTCTGTTTATAATCTGTTTATATTCCAATTAAATAGATGATATTGCATTCTGTTATAATTTACCATAAAAATTTGCCTTACTCGTTAGACGTTTTATTCGGTTATTAAATGTACGGCCTGATTATTTACGAGTGTTGCAGCTTTTGTAGGTAAAGTTGTTTTAACGAAAACCAGCGTAACAAACAACATTATTGTTTACTGTAATTTCGGTACAAACAAAACTTCATGCAGGGTAAACATTAGTATGTACGGTAAAACTGTAGAAATCCCGTCATGAAAACAATTTATAGGACAAACCTATATTTACACTACTAAACGTTTTGTGGAATTTTCAGAAATAAGTCAGTAGCCGTTTGATGGCATTTAGACAAATCACAAACGTTAATTTATGAATTGTTCACTTTGGTTATTTTGTGATGTTCAGAATGAGATTACTACGGCATTGTTGAATATATATTTGATATACGATCCAAATAAACAGACGACCAACTCCTGGTTCGTCTGAGCTTTTTGTACAGTGTTGTGTGTTATTTTTAGTTAAATGGATAAAACAAATAGTAACGTGATTGATTGATTATACCTGTGAGCGTTGTTTACGCATAAGCAAGAGCTTAATAGGTAATACAACTGATATGCCACGTACCCGTTGAGAAAATGGCTTACGAGTGTCCAAGTCACAAACGGGAACTTAAAGCGTCAATATTGCAATCAGGTTGTTAACGTTGTTTGCACCAAGTTACTTCTCTTAAGTTTCATACTATACAACAGTCTCCTTGATAGCCCGTGTTCCGTTGGTAGATTCGTCTCTTTTCTCCCTTATAATTGCTTCACAGTTAAAAATCATCCCCAACCATAGCGAGTTAGATACCAAGTGGTTTCAGCTTTGGTTTCTACTTTGTCAACAAAACGTGATCTCTTTTCTGTTGCGGTTTCATCAACAAGAATATAATTAATCACATGTATCCCTTGATCAGTGAATGTAACACAAGCTACACAGCTTTCCAGATGTATACGATCACCCTGGATATATGTGTACCTTGTCCTTGCTGTGAATCAAATATAGCCCAAATTTGTCACACTTTCCTTTCACAGTTGAAGGTAGAACTGACAAATGATGAATAAAATATTGCTGATCAGCATTAAGTTTTAAACATCCCTAAAATGTTCTGGAGATTCGCATGATAGTTATTAGTAATCTATGGACCTATTGATTAGCAGACTTTCCGAACAACGATTGCTATCAAATGATAGGTTGTAACAATTGTGGGAAGGTCATAAAACTGACCGCTATAAATTTCAAGCTTACTGCTGAACTGCAAACTGATGTATGTGGTTACCTCTGTTTGACTGTAAACTTTGTTCTAAATAAATATAGAAATATTAAACATTTTTCAGTTTTCGTTCAGATTATCTTCAAACAGCGGTTGTTGTCCACAGCCAGTGATAAAAAACGTTTGAATATATCTATGGCAACCAGATTTTTTAACGCTCCTTTATATAACGCCCGATTGCCAACTATCTAACCTTCTGTTATTAATTTACATCGTTTGTTTCAGGTGTGCCAGCTGTACCACATGTGACAGACCTTGGTAATGCAAGAGCTCGAGTACGATGGACCACAAATCCACACTGTACACCCGATCTCATTCATGTGCACTTCCGAGAACCATCAAGCATTGGGCTCTTGAAGGTCATACCTGGAACGGACGAAACCACGGTAATTACCGGGATGAAACAGTGCATCCAGTACGCGATTCAACTGGGGTTCAGCTATACAACCGGAAAAGAGTATCTCTCAGATCCTGCATATATGACATTTTTATCAGGTAAGTTTTTGGTATCGAATGCGGTATCATATCATCAGTTGATCTCACTCTGTCTTACATTGAATGATTACATTTTGGGATTGAGTAAGTTCAAGCGATCAGGCGTACTGATATTCCGTTAATGTAGTATGCCCGTAGAACAAAATGCATGCCTCTTAACAGTTACCCCTCGTACAGACCGTACTATAAGTTAATGTGATAAGTTAATAACATCTCGTGCTTTGACAATTTGTAATAAGAAACTAAGTACTGAACCACAGACAGTTAATATTGTGTTGAGTTACTACTGATATCGAAGCTGCATGTTAGTAGCTGGACACGGCAGACAGAAGATGACCACATTATAGTTACGACAGTAATAAGAAAGTCTTGCATCGAAAGTCACCACGACTGTGTATCGTGGATCCCGCTGTTTTGACTGTTGACTCTTGTACTGGATAGTCTAGGGTCTTACGTTAACACGGTTTGGATATCGCGACATGAAGAGAGTTGAATCTGTAGAGGAAATTCCCTACCGTAGAGCAGATAGACTTCAAACACGATCAACTAAGGCGCTATGGGAATGAACGTTAACTAAACGCAGACCAGTAAAAAGTCGACTATAAACGTGGAATTTCATCAACTGTGAGATGTGAAACGTTTGTTGGAATTGTTGAATGTCATTCCTTATGGTAATGACTACGACCCTCGGGTGTTAGAGAACGTAGCATACAATAATGGGAAAACTTTCTAGTTTGTTATGCAGCACCGAATGAACACGCGTCACCTAAACCAGCGTACTAATCTTGATTTTTGCATTTTAATGTTACATCGAAGGGGTAAAGTGTATGGCCACATTGATACCGAAAAAACGATTTTCACTTCCTAGGGACATTACAATTTTTGGGTCATTAGATGTGAACTCCCTACATATCTTCAAGTTTTAAAGATGTTTTTAAACATTATTTCCCAGATGGTACATTCCACAATGCTCCGAAGCTTTCATTTGATCAAAATGGCTCACTACTGGTCCAGTGGTTGCTGCGACCCGGCTGCATTGTGAATCAAACAGTAGTGACAGTAGAAACTAATGACCAACCAGCTAAAGAATACAATGTAACTGGTGATCAGCCGTTGGCCCGCTTGAATGACCTGGAACCGTGTGCATTTCACACAGTGTACGTGACCATTCAGTACAAAAACGGAAATGTGGAACGGACAAATTCAAGTGAAATTCATTCATTTACGAGTAAGCAACCACACACTAACACAATCACTCGAAATGAATTCCACTGAAAACATACTACACGGACTGTACGGTGGCACTGAAATATTCTGTTTTGTTGATAATGTTCGCTACTCTTAAAGCTCAGGATAATTCATGTCATTTTGAGCACAAAACTTTTATTACAGGAAACAATTTCGAACCATTATTAGGTTGCCCCCTAAATTTTGTGCACAAACCATAGAGGAAGGTCAAATAGATAGACGATATCCTATGTTCAAGATCATCACAGACACAACATCGTATTCTCAGTGTTTCCATGAGAAGTTATTCGATTACCATTTTCAAACCAAGAAAGCACAACTGTCGTAATTGGCTTCCCTGATATTTTTGGCTGGTTTTCTAACATATCATGCGGAGTTCCGAATGGTTATACATCACCTTTTTAGAGTTTTTCTGACCTATGGGTAACGGAAGCTGAACGCACGTGTAATTGACATAAATTTGCTATGTCATTCGGTGAGCGCAGCGTAATTCTTCAGTAATTAAAAACCAATCAAAATATGGAGCGCACGCAATGTTGAATTTATTAAATCAATTATCAGTTACATTCAACAGCAGTTTTACATTCAGGTTTACTTTCCAGTCAAATTATTTTGAAAAACTCACCAGGCTCGAAGCTAATTAGTGTTATAGATCATCGGTGGTGCATCTTATTGCCCATTTGGAGTGGAGTTAGAGGAACACATTCATGAAGTAACCTTGTTGATCACGGCGTTACGGACCGTGCGCGTTATACACGACGGAGCTGAGATGTTTGAATACTCAACCACTTTCGCTTATGAGGAGTCATTGTCCCGACCGGAGGCACAGTTATAATCTGCTAACCGTTATTGATAAGCCCATAGTTAAACCTTCCGAGTGAGATAGAAATTGTCAAATTTATGTTTAATGTTTCTCACCTGTGATATCAGAAGATGTCCGACTGTCAGTGAAGAGAATGTTACGCACAAAATGCTTGTGATCTGTTCTACTGTGTGCTTTAAAAACGAGAGCCTCTCGTTACGAAGACCTGATAAGGTTCTCTGTAGGTCAGAATTGTTTTCTCCGCGGCTTGGCCAGCATTAGGCTTTCAATGGAACCGCAGGAAAAACACGGGAAGAAACGTCACACCAACACGACAATGTAGTATGCCATGGAATATTTATGGCAACGCAAAGAAGCTGAGCATTAGCGTCTGTGGCAGCCGGAGCCGTCTGGGACGATTGCCGTATGCAAATGAGCGCTTTTGTTCCTTGTTCTGTTTAAACACCTAACCCGTGTTCGTTTTCTAAACAAACAACCTTTTTGCCATCCGTGTTCTTGACTCACAACAATAGTTCGGGTACCTGTTATGCACTTCAGGTAAGCGCTTTGGGCACGGCGCATCATTTTCAGAGACCGACCGGATAAAATCACGAGTGTGTCCGACGATGACGTGATTAGGAAGTATCACAATTTTGACAAATCTATTGAGTAACGATGGTAGGCATGTCATGTCGGGATGGCGAATGCTGTGATCAACCTCGTCGTTGATTATATAAACTTTTTGATATGGCAATTTATAGTGGCTAACAACAAATGTGCATGTACAGCAGTGTTTCAGTTCAGTTTAAATCTGGCCAGTTTTATTCCCGACTATTTGGGTAAAGCTTGTTAAGCCACTGTAATATCTAGTTAGAACTGTGATCATTAAAATCGTGTGAAATGAACGTTAAACACATATTCGGCTGTCTTACTGTACATAAAAAGTTCCTTATGAAACAGTCATTAGAAAAAGTCATAGATATTAAAATATCCACCGAAAATTGAGATCGCATGAAATCATATCGTGTCAGCGTACGTTTGCCGTTATTTTAACAGAGGGAATGAGAAGAATACAATGGCGAAAAGTAATGCTGAGGGTTTCATTCACTTCAGATGGTTTTAATCAAGGATGCTTTGATCAAAATCAAGTTACTTAAGGAAGAGTGAACCTTTCCGTACTCAGATCAACTTGCTTTTCCACCGAACGAATTGATCGAATGCGCTGCTCATCAGGTGGGAGTAAGACCGATGTAGACAAACAGTGTCTGTATCTGGTGTTGTTTATCAATCCACTATGCACTGTAAACAGGGACCTGCTATCAATGCGGTTAACGCACGTGTGGCTGGTGTAAGTGATGAGATCTTCAGCACAGCGTGGTTCCGTGCGAGAAGGCAGGCTCTTATAAATTACGTGTGCTTGATCAAAACTTACGTTGTGATTCACTGGCAGGGCATGTAGCGCAACTGCAAATAGCTTTTGGACTCACTACTCTGAACTCGCTATTAATCAGTCATACATATTTGTTGTAAAACGATTTAACTATAAGCCGAAGGCTGTGATTAAAATATTTCAAAATGTGTTAAGAAGTCCACTTTTTTCCGTCCAAAACCGCCTCCGTCTTTGAGAAAACGATTAACCCAATCTGAATGAGTGGAACTCTCCAGAACGGTCGAGAGGCAATCTTGGCTATATTTTTACCTGTGTGACCTTCATTCCGCCATGCTCATTTGTGGCTTAGTGACCCTAACTATCGTTTTCGGCTACTGTTCTTCTGTTTTCTGATTCGAGAGTGTTTTTAGGTCAGTACGCGCCACAAAAATATCATGAATTTTTCCTCTTGTCGCACACATTTTTGGAGCGGAACAGACTTGTTTTTTGCATGCGTGTTTTCATTTTGTCTTGGGAGTGAATCACGGGAAAATTGCGGTATTTTTGGGACTGAGATTTTCCGGACTACTTGCTACAACGAGGAGATTTCGATTTCTGATTAGCGCACAACTATACAGAGGATGAACTAGCTTATCCTTTCGATGGTTTACAACAAAATCCAACAGTACATTTGCTGTACTGCAAATCATTTAGTACCATTCTTTCCAAAACTTGGAGGAACGACAGTGTGGCTTGTTATTTGTAAAGTGTGATTTTACTTTGAGAAAAATAAGATTGACAGTCCTTGTATAATAATGTTCAACAACTTGCATTCACACTAAATGACAAGTAGTGTTAGTGTTAACTATGCATGTACTGTTTGCTAATTCACATTTGTTAATTTGGATTTCCACATATTTTAAGAGTTTTCGTGCGACAGCCAGTATAACGGGTTCGTGTACAGAACTACTCACTAGTATGCATTGAAGAAATGAGTAGCTAATATTTTGTGCAGACATTAAATTTAAACAACAGTGCAATCTACACTACCTTCTACGATTGTATAGCAATTCATTTACGATAATCTTTTAAGGAAAATATCAAATCCTAAGTTACTAAGTTTATTGGTAACATTTCACTGCTGACTGAGAAGCTTCTTTACATCTGGTAACGTTTTTGTTTAACTAGAAATATATCTTTAGGCGTACGAAGTTAAAATAATGACCCGAATCTGCCTATCCGGTGTGCAGGAATACATCTGAAAAGATGCAAACAGCTCCCAGTTATGCTATCTAAACGTTTGTACTCAATGGTATTACGATCATTATGGCGTTATCTGTTGCATTCAAATTACTGTTTGTCGTCCGTAAACAAATTTGAGAACGTCAAATTTTTGAAATTAACCATTAAGATGTATTACAGCTCATAACGGTTCGTTAGTTGAATAGTGTATTTAAATTTTTTAACTACAGAAGAAATCGGCTTGACGAAAATCAAAACGTATATTGTTGATGACGTGCTTTTGGCTCATTGGGAATCTACTCAAAATTGCCAAGCACTTGGATACCGCGTTGACCTGATGAATCCAACGACGGGCCAGACAAAAGCTTATTTGACCGGTGAAATGAAATACCGCGTATCGATTGGCGAATGCGTGAAAAGTTGTCAGCTTTTGGTCAGTGCCATATCAGTTGACACAATGGTACCAGTTACTACATTGATTGATGTTCGACCGGAACGAGGTACTTCAATAGTCAGTTGCCCATTAAATTATCGTTAGTAGTGCAAGTTCTCACTTTATATAATGAGGTGTACTATAATGGCTATAGAACATAGTTGTTCTAACCACGAAGTATTAACGTTTGAATTGACAGCGTTAGATGGAGTAATCCAACAAACTTCGAAGGTATGAGGTTACATATGACCTAGAATTCACCAAGAGTGATTTTTCCTGTGTGCAAATGAGAAATGGAAATGAGAAAGTTCTTTACTAATAGGTAGTTTGAAGGTTAGTATGTTACAATTCGACCAACATTTGTACGACAACTTGAAACAAGGTCACCAACAAGTGAATATAAGGATTCACATTTTGACTCAGTCTAACGACACAGATTTTCATTTACTAACTACTAATATTACGTTAAGTATACAGAAAACCTCATGTTGATAACCTTTTACACTGAATGAAACATTTTTACCCATCTACCTTTGTTACTACGACAACAGTTAGGAGAGAACGCCATTTTGACGAAACTGTGAAAACTATATTTCCAACCATAAAATTTCATGAATGCTTAATATGAAAAATGAACCCAGTCATGATAAATAGTACGCTGCGTTTTTCTACTTACTAAAAGAGACGACGCAAAATTAACCCACCTATAAAATTTAGAGGACCGTGCTCGAATCCCAGAACGATAGCAGACCTTTCCCTCTCAGGTGTCACAATTTTGGGGGTCATTTACGTCCTGTCCAAGTTATTTCCTTCTAGCTACCGAGACAATTCAAGTGCTACATTTCATTCACTGGCACTGATGAACAGTGTCTGAGCTATACTGTGTGACTTGGATGTTAACGAGATCCCTGATTACGTGTTTTGGTAATGCACGCATTTGTTCTCTTGTACATGACTAATCCTCGTCAACTTTTGCAACGCTGTATCACTTTTAGTTCTGTAACCATGGTTTCTGATAACAGTTAATTCGTCGATTAGTCAGCATTACAGATTCGCTAGGTAAAACAAGAAAACTTGAAATGTACGTAAGTCCAAATGCGCATATCACATCCCATCCGTAATAAATGTTCATAAAGAAAATTTTTTGAAAATTAATCCGGCCAATACATGATAAATCTGATTTCATTCTTCACTTTTCAGTGCCTGCTCAACCTCGGCCACCGTTTGTCAGACGTGATGGACCGGCACTGTTTGTTTGGTGGACTGAACCGAATCTGGATCTCACTATTCAGTCATATAAACTGTTTGTGAATGATTCCAAGAAAATGATAAGAGACTTTGAGGTAAAACAACCCAGAAGGTCCATACTATTGAACAACATTGAAGAGAATGTCGTCTATTCACTAAACCTTCGAGCTATCAATGAGAGTGGCGAGAGTCAGCCGTCCTTGAGTGTGCAGTACAAATGGAATGGCTAATGTTCACTTCTCAAATCAGTCAAACAGTGGTCGATTAAAATTCGTCATATAACGTTGTAATCGACTAGACATTTACATTAAACTGAAATCTACATCTGATGCCTTGATATCATTGACATTATTCAGCGTGGGATGCTTTTTATCATGATGATCATCGTTCATATTGTACTATGTCAATCATTATACATTTTACTTGTTTTGTTGATAAGTATCAATGCTCGATCATTGCGGTTGCTATGTTTATTTTACCCAACATCTTTAAATATATGTGTTTATCAACGGTGACGTGGGTAAAAAGCGAATAACACTTTACAATGCCACGAAAGCCAGCTATCAGAAACTGGGTTGAAAAGAGCTCGAGTGAAATCATACAGATAGTTTAGTAAGATGTAATCTTGACTAAATTATTCAGTACCGCCAGTAAAAGGTGTTATCGCAAAATGTTTCGCTATGATGATTGAGTTAGTATCACCAACCTTTGTGAGCTACTTTTATACCAAATGGTTCCACTAATACATCATTAGTGTTTTTTCCAGAAAGTCTTATTTCACTGACTTCGCCATCGATTCGTATCGCCATCAGGTCCACATGTTCACTTGTTCCATTGGTTACTAACGGATCTTTTGGGACTAACTTATCCAAAATGCCTGTTTGTGTTCCCCATGACCATTTTATAGGCTAGGGTTCTAAAACCCAATGTAGCCAACAGAACATAATTTGCACTACAGCTGTAACCTGATCAGAATAACATTTGGAGTTAAAGTTACGTTCCACCTGAGGCTGACAAAAAAAGCAAATCAGAACTCAAAAGCAACGAAACTGTGTTAAGTGATGCTTAATTTGCAACTACAAAATCAATAGCACTATGAAGTTTGTACCATGCTAGGCAAATAAGGTTGGTTCGAATGTTGAGGATGAATAGAAAGACAGAATGTCAAAGAAATAGAATGGATACTTCCATTTGGGCAATGTCAAGGGTAACACCATTTCCTTTAAAACTGAACCTTTTTCCTGAATATGGTAACTAAGCCCTTTCTATGAGTAGTCTACAAAGTGATTACAGTCAATGAAGTTTGGAACGGTGCTGTACCTGTGCCTTCACGCTTACGTCATCAAACCATGGACGAATATTTAATTTTCGTCAGTTCCACTTGCTTCAATTTGACTTTGTACGCTTATGTAATCGTTAACTGGTGAAATACAAAAGTTTAGTCGATTTTACACTAGATCGGCTTGTAGTTAACTTGTGCTTCCATGTCTTTTGTCCTTACTGCTCCGGCTGGAAGGGAAATGAAGTGAACATAGCGTTATGTCCGTAAATAGAGATAATTCATTTCTTCTCGAAAATAGTTAATAAATATACAGAAAACTTCTGTGATTGGGGTGACTCATATTCCGATAGAAAAACTCTGAGTTAAAAAGGAAGCCACATGTAATGAGAAGTGGAAGTTCGTGCATAATGTGTTATATATTTATTTTTATATAAGCTGATTAAAAAGTAGTTGTAATATCATAATTCTCGTCACCAAATGACTTATAAAGCAATCATTGTATACTGCTTGTGAATACTCTCAGAAATAACAATCGTAGTTCGGATAGTTCTGAACAGTGGCGGTGTTGTTCTCAGCTCGGGTTGATGGTTTTGGTATTGGCATGTTCACCGAGCTTGATATCTAGAGATAGCGATATAACAGCGGGTAGTAAAAACCAAGAATATGAAGAAAATCGCACTCGAAGCAAACCTATCGAAATTGGCGGAGAGAAATATCAACATCAGCAACTACACGTGGATCAGAAACCTTGCAAATCATCCATTATTCAACGACGAACAGAACGTCCTTATCATAGGACTCAATCTTAACACAAGAGACGCAACAAGCAAAGGATACTTGGCAAATTTGGAGCACACAATGAAGTCTAACGGCTTGCCAGAAGAGGCACAACATCAAATCCAACAAACCACCGTCTCAATCGTGACCTGCAGCAGGCTGTCCAATAACCTCACCAAACACGAACAACGAGCACTGATCTTACCACAAAACTGGCCAACAAAATCAACACCGCATTGAAGAAACTAGAAGCAACGCATGAGATAGGCAAACAGGAACGCTGGAAAATGCTACCACAGCTCAGTTCTACGGACTACCAAAAACGTACAAAGATGGTATCCTACTGCGACCAATTGTATCCACACCGGGAACACTGACATACAATTTGGCCAGAGACCTATTAAAACGACTGCGATATCTCATCGACGGATCAGAACATTCCACCAGCAATGCCCTGCAATTCTTGAGCAAACTGAAAAACATCAGGATAGAAAAGGACGAAGCAATAATCTCGTTTGATGTCACAACAATCTTCATGTTCACTGACCTCACTCTAGCCAAGGGAAAAGCTATGAAAGCTACTAGATGACAAGCTCCGACCGAATGAATCACTGGAATCGGAAAGCATATACAATCTCATGGAACTATGTTTGCCGATATACTTCAAATTCAATGGTCAAATCTACGAACAACTTGAAGGATCTCTAGTGAGCTAACCCATATCTGGATTCATCTCAGAAGCGGTCATGCAGAGGTTAGAGAATATCGCGCTACCATTAATGAAACCAAAACTTTGGATAGGATACAAAGATACACACAGATTGCTCAACAACGTTTTCAACGACATCAAATTTACGGTGGTGATTGAAACCGACAGCTGGCTACCGTTCTTAGACATACTAATCAGCCGCAAACGTGATGGAACACTGAAGACCTCAGTTTACTAGAAAGAAACACACACGGACCAACTCCTTTTTTCCCACAGCAACTACCCAGTCTGTCACAAAAGGAGCTGCATCCAAACTCTTTTCAAATGGGCTGAAACATACTGCAGCACTGCAGAGCTTCAAAGAAAGGAAGAAAACCACTTGCGCCGAGTACTTCTTCGCAACGGATACTCACGGAATTTCATCAGACGGAGTTTACTGCAGAAAGAAAGAACCATCGACGAAGCAAACTACAGTATCAGAAATGACCGCAAGACTCCTGGGACCATATGGTATTACGCTAGCACATAAGCAAACGGTGACGTTACGAAAATTACTATTAAAACCAAAGGAACAACTCAAACTAACCGACAGAAGAAATGCCATTTACATAATCCAACGCAATGGCTTCGGACACCACTATGTTGGACAAACCGGACAAGAATTAGCAACATGATTACATGGACACAAATTAGCCACCAAGAGGCACGACTAATTTTTTTTATCTCCGTCCACGAGGATGAAACTGGACACAACTTCAACTTGAATACCGCAAAAGTCCCTAATCAGGCAAACACCAGACGTGTAAGAGAACTTCTGGAAGCTTGGTATTCATCAGCCGAATCAATAAACAAACGCATCGAGCTGGACAAAACCTAAGAACCAATGCGAATTAGGGATTTGAAGAGATGCGGACACCAAGTTCAAATGGCGGTAAATCCAAGCGGAGCAACTTGAACAGATCAGACCAAAGTCGATAGATGACAATGAATAATCAATCGGATGGAATTTCAAAACAGAGAAAGGAATCACTCGATCAATTTACAGGGGCCAAGCAATCCGATTCAATGTCAAAGTCCGGCGACAACATGTAACACCCAATCAGACTGCAGATCAAAGACTCAAAAACTACAGCAAATAGCCAATCAGACATCGGGTCAATGTTCAAATGCAACAAGAATCAGCTAATGATGGATCAGGTCAACGGTCAAAACCAACAGAGAACGACCAACCAGAATTCAGAGCAGAATGCCAACTGACTCTACTGTATAGGGTCAGGTATCCATCGCACTTCGCCAAGTTCCACGCTCAAAACTATATGCTAAAACAACTACGGAATGATGATGTCACCTCGCCTGATGACAAAACGTTTGCAACCTAAATGACAAGCTCAGCAAACATACCAATATCAAAACAATCCTATAGTAGAAAAAGTGCAAGAAACATGTTTTCGATAAACTCTTGCCGGTCTGTCCCACTTATAAGAATGAAAAATTAAAGGCTGTGACATACAAAGCTCAGTATTGATCGAAAATATAATCACTCTTTCAGGAGGAAAGATTTTTTTCAGGTCTTCTACCGAATTTCAAAAAATCTATCCAAATTGTTGAACATTCATGGGTTGACCGTTGTCAGGGCTATCAGTAACGGATTTATCAAAACTAACATCTGCGACCAGATGTTCTAGAAGACAATTACTCTGATTAGCCACGCAATCATGCCAACTCACAATTTGAAACAGTGGTTGCTTGACCGTTACCATAAACGTATCTCTTAAGCTTTATGGACCGATTAATTTACATACCTTCGTTACCATTTCCGCATTGTCTTTATCTATGCGATGTATATAACCTGCGACTGATGAAAGTAAATGAAATGTTAACATATCGCAATGTATATTTTCTTTCTGCTCTGAGGAAGTGGTTGAACGGAACGCAGTGTTTCACATTGTCTTATGTTTGATTTGATGCTCGCAAACACAGGGAACAAGTCCTGAACGTTACTACGTCAGTCCTATCCTATTATCTCATTTTATTAAATACAGTTAAATTCAATGACCTCATACCAGAAAATGTTTGGTTAATCAAAACAGTTACGTTTGTTCGCTGACAAGTCTAAGATACTTAACCTCAGAAACATTCTAACTCGTACAGAATATCTGATGCACAAAAGATAGAGATTGAAATCTAGTATCAACTATTATGTGTAAGTAGTGGTCATATGGTTCGAAGGCATAGATGCATATACTGGCCTGATCACCGGCGGGGCTAGGAAAAATACAAGACAACAGAAATCCATCTCCCAACCCATTGATGAGATGAGACAGTAAGATTGCTGTTCTAGTCGCCTGAAATTCAGGACAGTCAATGAAGCGTTTAACGTCGATACCTAGATCATTATTCACTAACTTCAATAATGCTAACCGGGACCGTTGTGTGAAGACGAGTACAGTGACTTGCAAACTGATAAGACGTTCACCATTGCTGTCCTACTGGAATGAATAAAGTAAACGCATATGATACAGTTAACGAGTTAACAATTCAATCACGAACAGAATTAAAATTCCAGCACGAACAGGCTTGATTTCCAAAATCTCCACAAAAATGATCTGAAGGTGTTTACATTGTACTTCTTAGTCAGTTCGTCGCTGTACACAACTGAGTGATCAATACTAAAAACTCTCATCTGTGTTGCTCATGATCTGACGTCCAGGTTGGAAAGGATATTTTATTTTAATTGTATTACTTATACAGTATTTGTGCTGGGTAATTCAAAGTTTGAACTACTGCCGGCTCGGCAACTTGTTTTGACATCTATAGAAACTGTATTAGGAACTCGCTGTGAACCTCAAAAAACTGATACGCTGAAACGACCACGGTATGGAAGTGCCCTTGGAAAAATTCCAATTTTCCTACTTGAGACAGAAAACGAGTAGCCTTGAACCCAAAAATAATACGATTGTCCCGCTGAGTTCTCTCAAGTCAAATCGAATGACGAATAAGAAAAACCACGTTGTTCCGCTCCAAAATATGTGTGACAGGGAAAAAGATACAGGTTATTGGTATGGTCCATGGTGACCAACAAACTCTTACAAATCAAAAGAGTGAAGCAGAGTAGCCAAAAATAGTCGTTAAGGTCACTGGGTTACCAGTGATACAGTGTGGTATAGGTTCAGTAGGAAAAAACTAGTGGAACTTACCTCTGGATTGCTGAGAAAATTTTCTTTTATTCTGATTGGACGAAATCTTTTTCTTGAGGAAGGAGGCAGTTTTGGACAGAAACATATTTCCTGGATTTTCAAGCCAACGTAGTAGCTGCGTTTTTCATTAACCATAACATACTTGGTTGCAGCTCTCGCAATCAAATAGATTTTCCATTCAGCTCGTTTTAAAAATACGCTATGCTTGATTTTCGCTCTTGTTAGATTTCATCAGTAATGTATATCCGTAGTGTTAAGGCATCCCAATTTTTACGTCCAAAACTACTTTCTTCCTCGGGAAGACGGTTTTGCCCAATCAGAATGAACAGAAATTCCCAAAACAATCCAGAGGTAACCCTCTTTTTTTCCTGGTCGACCTTCACTCGACAATTCTTCCTGGTGACTTACTGACCATAACCGATATTTTCAGTAACTGTCCAACGATCTGAATTGAATATAAGCGTAGATCATCGTGATTCGTACAAATACCCCGTATTTTTCACCCTGTTACGCATGTTTTGAAGTGAAACAGAGTTACTTTTCGCACTCATCGTTCTATCTCACTTGGGGGCAGTCTGCGGGGACAGTCGCGTTCATATGGGGACCAGAATTTTCCGTTTTCTTGAATACCAGGAGAAAAATTCGATTTCTACCGAGTGCATCACTATTCCATTGACGATCCAGCGTACCTTTTTAATGGTTTGCAACTCTTGAACAGATACTTCTTTATGATACAACCGTGTCGACGATTGCGGCATTCATCTCGTGTATAGTACGAACTAACTATAAAATCGAGAGAAACTGGTTAGAAAGTCTGTCGAAGGCTAAAGCTGAAAATCAATGTAGGTTATGTTCAACTTAAAATCAACCAAACCCCCGATTGCTCTTTAGTAATCCCTCGATTGGGTTATGTTGGAGCACTTCTAATGTTATGGTACCTAGACCACAAATATTATATGAAAGCTGAACTACTACTGTATTCAGTTTCATCGGGCCAACGACTAAGTTTGTTCAACTAGTCAGGCCAGGCGTTAGGACTATCACTGTACAGGCCGGCTGAAAAGACCGAAATATTTTTGATTTGAAAATCACTCACAGTGTTTAGATCTACTGTGTCTCACGTGATTTCGAGAATAAAGAAATATAGGAGAACATATGTTTTCAATAATTCATCTTCAAGCCAGCAAAATTATACAAGCTCAGATTTGGAACATCAGTTTCCTATTCACAAATTTCAGTAAAGGAAACAAGTGGCTGATCTGGCACGATCTAAATCCCGACAAACAATCGATTCCCTAATCAGTCATATCTAGTGTTATTCATGAATGTAGAAGTGAATGCGGAACTTACTGCACAAGCATTACTGAATTACTGTTCTAAACCTGGGTTCGCAGAGAGTATCCGGAAGTAGGTAGAACAACAGATTTCTCAAACACAACATCGTAGCGTGTACATAACAAAGGGGCTTGCCACGTCCACTGAATATCATATTTAAATGACGTAACAACGAGGTGATCCGAAAATTGTTTTCCGCCTTCTCTACTTAACGCCGCAAAACAGAACATTACACCTGCTTGCAACAGTTGCAATGTGCGTCTTTAAGTACATGCTGAGTGTTTAGAAACTGTTTGTAAAGTTGTCATGCATAGACTAGTTACGAAACATACTATCTTGTCCTCATTTGGTACCGTCAGCTGTCCAGAAAAAAATACAAAACTCTCATTTTATGCACTTACAGAAACTTTGCACAATTTATCCAAATGTAACTCCTCCGTTATCAGTACTGCTTATCTTCGTTTGTGTTAAGACATTACTGACGGTAGGGATGAGTTGCAGTTCAAAGGTCTATAAACAGATCAATAACACCAGAAACTGGACTTCAGTCAGATGCGAACCAATGACAAATACAGTGTGTCCAAACGTGTGACTCGCTTACCTACTGGCCTATTCTCTCGTGCCTTTAATACAACTTCAATGTCTATTAGTGGCTTTGATGAATGCTAGCATGAACTGTTTGAAAATTCCTGCATGAGAAGTGAGGTCCATTGATCAATCGATTGGATTTATAGAAGGAGATTAGTGGAATTGGCAGTCGAATTTTGATGTGAGTTTTAAGAGTTCTGAGTGTAGCCGCTTATATCAGGTTGTAGAGTACTTGCTTCGTTTGGATATGGTGTTTCGGATAATGGTTTGAATCTAGCCGAACTGAAAATTTTCCGCACCTAGATCTGTTCTAAAACTTAACACATTCGCCTGACTGCTTACCGATGTATTTATCTATCAACAACTAACTACACGCGTTTGCCCAGCGCCACCTAGGCGTGGACCATTACAAAGGTAATCGGTATATGAAATCAGTACAGTACAGTACCCAGTCTATAAACGATTATCAATGGACCAGGTTCTGCCACTGTCGGAAACAGCATTGATTGTTACATGGACTATCAATACTACTGTTCTGTAGTGAACACAATCTGAACGGTCGGATTTTTGGGCTGATTGGATTAGGTTTACGTAAACAAAATGTAGCCTCCTTAGCAATCATCTTTCTTCAAATAGAACATCATATGGCCAGGAACCAAATGAAAAATAAGATCACATCAGAAGCAGGATAGATAAATTCGTCTGGGTGAGGGATCGTTTGCATGAGAATAACATTTGTGAACCTATAGTTCCAACCGTGGAAAACCTTGCTGGTGATGGTGTGTGCTTCTGGGGCCCCGGATTTTTCTTGGACCTTCGTGTGATGTTGATGGGAGGCACGGACTTCTACACCGGCTATGAACACGGCACTGTCACTGACGGTTAGTAAATAAGGATTGACGAGTGGAAACCAACAGGGACTAGGCGGCTTCGCCATGAATGAGATGGGTTTCAAAAGCGGCTTCCTGTTGACAGCTAACACGCCGTTGTCATGCTGTCGTATTCTAGATTCCTGGCTAATGGGATACAAGTTTAGCATTCGTAAACTGGAATCACAATTTGTCTCACAGTAACACCTGACTGTTCCCATAGAGGACGGTCTTCTTGAGGTGCGGCGGTATATTTTAGGTAACACACTAGTATGTAGGTTAATAACACAGGCATAGAGGCTTGAAAAACTCTTGTTCGCATTTCTGGAAATGGCGGGATGGATTGGGTAATGCACCGGCCCTCTCCATCACGTAAGTTTCAAGAAAATTGCTCGTAAGCTGCATCCGTATATTTTGCACTGAAGAAAATCTGTCAGCCTATCAGTAAAACAACAAGGTTTGACGATTGAAGGAGTGGCTGCAGACGTCCCTTGAAGATGAATGGAACAAGACGTTTGTTGAAGACAGGTGTCGATCTAGTAGTGGTGTCCTGTTGAGAGACTTGCACGATTAGGGATAAGTAATTTCGTGTTCGCCGAGTTTAAAATGCCCTAGTAGTTTCTCTATGGGAATTGGAACCATCTGCGAATTGTTGTTTCCACTGTAGTCTCCAGTGATTTTTCCAACCTCTTATGCCCGATCACTAATGTCGACTGATAGATGAGACGGCGGATTTTATTTGGTGACGAGGAGTTTTGTCTGCCCTTTCCTTTCTAGAGGTGCCTGACTTGTTCCCTTGATCATCCTTTTTAAGTCCCTGATAAGCATTTTCGGATGTTTGTCCCTGCCCCCAGCTAATGGAATCGCCGAGTACTTCCCACGATGACGTTGGCGCTGAAGAGGGAATAACTCTGCTGGTAATACCAACGGTGATGATATTCAACAAAATGATTCTTCAACTCAGGTCAGCCACTGTGTGTGCAGTATGCCTCTATTACTTCGGCGGAGTTTGTGAGAAGGCGCTCGAGACGAATGTGCAAAACCTCAATCAGGCAAACAAATACTATGACATCATTTGCATACGCAAGACCATTGATGGGAGTCTCGATAGACTGGAAAGAAAGGAGCTTAGTAGGATGACCACAGGGATTCATTCAGAGACAAGAAAGAGGTGAGTGGACCTTCTTAGCGCATTTCCAGACTAAATAAGAAGGATAGGTTTTCCATTAAAAAAAATGTCAGGAAAACTAACAGCTCCGAAGGTTGTTATATGAGTGTTGGGGCGTCTAGTGTAGCCTTAAGAAGGGAATTGTGTCATGATGGAAACCTTTGAAAATTTTCAAGTTAGCAAGTGCAATCCTCTTGACGTTAAAGTGAACAAAATGTACAGCTCTGTTAAGAACTAAATGTATTTCATATCAACCGCCATGGAAAGGGACATCAAACTGATGCCGTTTATCCGAAAAATAAAGACGTTAGAGATTGTAAGGAAGTGTGTGATAGAAATAGGTTATAATAGAGGTAAAAGGAATGGGGCGAAAATCTGAGTATGGTGCGGGGAATGATGACTTTGAAATAAAGATCAAACAAACAATGTTCAGATTTGTTAGTAAGTATTTTGCAGTGACGAATAATTTGAATATAACAGAAAATTAAGCCTGTCGATATTCTACATGGTCGGTTGTAGTTAGACACTCTGAGTCTGGTACAGAACCTACTCGGTGGTTGACTGCTGTGGATACCTTAGTGCGAATGTCGACAGTCACACATCCATATCACACATGAGGAAGCAGTGAACTACTTGTTCTTTGTTGATGTGCTTAACCTTCAAGCTCGTTTCCCAGCAGCCCGTAAAACGTTGGAATTTGAGATATTTACCAGTATTTGCTGTGCGCCATCGCACATCCAGGACGGTGGTGGCCACATATCCAGGAAGATTCTTTTGAAGATTTAGAATAGGCCTGTGTGTATTCGGCATGACTGTTTGCTGTTGTGCGCTGTTTGTCTGCGTCCTTGGGACCGTGTTTGGATCCATGTCGACGGCGAAGGCTGATCGAGCTTTCATTTGGCTATACTGATATCCTTTATTGCGGTTAGTCTGTTGGTGCTCCGCGCTTCAAAAAGACGGTCGCATTGTGGGCAGCCATCCGCTTACGCCTTTGATATAAAGACCAAGGTTTATCTGACTGTGTCCATTCTGTTCAGGCCATTTAATGTTAAGGGTGAATTTACGGTTGTGGACGGGAGGCTCCCAAAATACTGTCAGAGGATAGTGATGCACGGATGATTGTGGGTTGTACGAGTAACTGAGCTCTCGCCAACAATGTTGATAGGACTAGTGTTCCGGAAATGAAGTGTGTTGGGTGATTTGCGGATACTGGTAGGTTGACTTGTATGCAGAGTGTGTTTGCTCATAAACTGAATCGCGGAGAAGCTGAACGGCTGAATATTCAGCAGGCCGACATATCCGCGCTGCGCGACATGTGGTCGTATTCGTGCATGAAGCTTCATGTTCTGGCACAGGTTGCTGGTGACGAGTGTTTGTGGCAGGGTTGATTTATATGTCGATGCCTTAATTTAGGATTTGGAAGTTGAGCAGCGTTGTAGACGTTTGTAAAATATGATGATGGGAAAAATTGGACCAGTTTTTTAACGTTGCCGAAGCCAGGAGTCGCCACTGGATACTCAATACGTTGTGAGAAATTTAGCTATGGACATGTGAAGTAGATGAGGATAGTTGCTACCCAAGATAGCTTTAAGATATAGTTAGAATCGGTGGCAGTCCAGCTGATGACCTGTGCAATTTGTCCCGTGAACCGTAGATTGCGTCGCACTGAGCAGGGTGTTCATTTCTATCGCCTATAAACACTGGTCACTGAGAAAGCTGGATCAACCAATTAAGTTTGTTGCGACAGGCGACAGTCATTAATGGTGTCACTGAGACACGAGGTTGGATGTGTTGAATTCCAGACCTTGGAAAAAAATTGATGTAGATTAGAGGGGCATTGGCTCTGAAGTCCAGGAATATGCCCGGAAAATGATTAGATCCCGCAAGATGTTAAAGTCGTTTTTAACTGAATTTCACCCCACAACATCAGTGTATGAACTTTTTGTAGGGTGAGTAGTTTGATATTACAACAAAAGTGAGTGTTACAAAACTAGGAAATGCAGTTCAATAAAAATTTATTACCTATGGCTAATGGTCAAGGATCAGGACCGGTGAAGTGTAAACAAGAGGAGAAATAAAAAGGAAACTTGTCTCTAAACGTGAGGACAGATGATGACACTTGGTAATAGGCAGCATAGGCAAGCAGGATGGAAGCCTACAAAATTGCCCATAAGGCTCAGAATGGAGAAATTATTTCGCCGCTAGCGAAGACTAGGTCTTATAAATAACAATGGATGACCACCAGATTGTACATGCGATCTAGTCAATTAAAATCCAACTTTACATAACAACTTTCTATTACGACACACTTGAGTTGAAAATTTACCTGTTCACTGAAAAAGCTGAGCTCATGCTTCTGACAGAGAGAATGCTTATGAAATACCAAACAATTATGATGATGAGTGATTTTACTTTGGGTTGTCAAGTGTGAGCATTTACTAATGGGTAACAGATGGCTGAAAATCAGGGAGAGAACATAGGCGTTGATGCTTTGAACTATGTTTTTTGATTAATGCTAGAATTTGTTCATTAGTGGACCTTGCTTGCGGTCGACAAGGTCTTCAACAATCAACCATAAATTACTAACCTTACGACATGAGTTCATAACAACAATTGAAAGAGTTGTTTACATTCAGTGGTTATTTGTGTCCGATATACTGACTAATATCTTTATATATGGGACATCTCCCATCAAGTCTTTGTGAAAAATACTTCATGTTCGCAATTAAAACCATACATCTTATTACCTCACCTCTGCTCACATACAGTGATTCGAATATGTGGGTCGAGCATGATTAGAGTATGTGGATTTCACATTCACAAAGCATAGGTATTCGCCATATTGCTCTATCCAACTGTCATCTTCAACTACTAAATTCCAGTAGGCTTGATTAATGGTCTAGCTTTTGCAAAAAAGCACTCGTGTTGATAATCAACCACTGAATTCCGATCGTTATCGATTGCATTGTTGACCGACTACCTTTCGTTTTACTCCCGTTGGTTGCAAACTGCCTCATAATCAACAGTTACATATATATGGATTGAAATAGGTGGGTCAGTTCGTATATGGTATTCAGTCATGCGTTGGATTGATCAGCTATTAGCGTTCTCCATTCTGACTACAGTATCGTGGGCTCTTTATGAAGGTGAGATCTTTCGGTACCATTCGCCCGTGGAATAAGTTTACTGAAATAACCATTGCCAGAGGAGTGGTTGCATATGTGTATGTGAGTATTTGAATGATGATCTTCAACCATGATTTTTGTTAGTAAGTAATTTTGGGTTACTGCCATACGCAATACTGATAGGAACATGAAAGCAGGTACAAAATTGTCTTAGTGAAACAAAAAAGATAGTGTTTTTTCACCTCATGTCGCACTAAGTTAATCGGTGATCACTAGTTAGATATTGAGCTGAGTTTGTTAGATGCAAATATAATTTCCCCGATCAGTTATACATTTTGGCTCTCCCTTACGGGGTATTAGCTCGATCGCTAACTAAAACAATGTTTTTAGCGCCAAACTCGGAATATGTGAATGTTAAGTGCAGATTCATCTGAAAAGCATACTGTTTGAACTGTTGTCTAAAGGCCTTGGTGAGTACAGTTTTTCACTTTTTCTCAAATAATGGTTGAAAGGATAATGTGATTTGATATGTGATTAACAATACTTCGCAGTTATTAGGAACACAAAAGAAGTCGGTCCTAATTAGTCAGTATTTATCGGGCTGAGACATTAGGACGGGGACAAATAGTTTCATCTGTTGGGCGACCGTGTTTGGCCAAAGAAGCCCAAGGGTTTGAACGAACTGTTTATGCACACACAAATTCGAGTGACGTAGCCGGATTGTAGCCAAGTCCGGTATCGATAGGGTGTGGTACTTGAACATTTGCAACAAGGTGGCCGGGACCCGAATTTGAAGAAAACAGTATGTTCACTGAAACTTGGTTTGTTTTATTGTTGATGCTACGGTTTAATACATTCCGCCTAAACAAACTTACTCATCGTTACGTTAGCTTGGATTAACTGATAGCGTAATGGAACCATAATTAACGTAAGTAGTTTTAAATGTAGATAGCCTGTAGTAAAAAGATAAGTAATTCACCTATTTCTAGCCGGACTATCAAAGTCTTTATCCAGGTTAATGTATTTAACCATGTTTCCAGTGTAAACAATAAAATGTAAACGTTTCATTAAGAAAATGTCATATTTATGTCAGTAAAGACTTTGCTGAGTATATTTCAAACAATGTCATCTCTGATTTCACCATAAATTATTAGTCAACAGTCTACATAAGCAAGCATTTATACAACATAGACAGAACATGCTTACAGTTCATAGTAACATTTTAGCTATGACTTAGAAGAAATAGAATGTAAAGTTCACTTCACTCTGTTTCATTATCTGTTGAAAAGAACTGTTATTATTGCAACTGGGTTTAACCTTCGTTTTATACACACTAGCAAAATACCAAATCTAAGCATCCAGATTTTGCTACCTGTTAATCAACAATGATAGTTTGCGTGTATCGGGTACTAAAGGATAAACTTGACTGGACTGATTGATTTCTGGTAGGTCGAGTTTTACAAAGACTATACCGGTGTCAGGTTGACACCAACACTTGCGCTTTTCTGTTTGCCCGGAACTTCTACTGTGAAGTTTGAAAAAATCAATACTGTACCCCCAATTTGAAAATAAGAACAAAAATTAGTTAGCATGTGAATCATCCTAGTACGAAAATACTTCTTATTGATGGTGGGCTTGTTTGTTCGTTTTCGTTCATATCTCGGCTCAGTTAAAGCACTGGTGTTGATAACATAGGTTCCATTTTTAACATATTTCCATATGTATATAAATGATATGTATGCATGTTTCCGGAACCTGACGGAATAGTTACTTCACTTTCTAACGTTATTCCCTATCTATGTCTTAATTATTCTGGATAATTAGGATTTAAAGAACATTTTTGCAGTACTTACATGCGGAAAGAAACTTTAGTCACTTGAAATGTTCACTGTTGATGTTTGAATTAAGGTGAGCTAGGAGTGGATGGTCTAAAGTTACCTCTATCTGGTCATCCGAAAGTGAATGTATTATATAAAATAATATGAACCATGACAAACGCAAGCCCAGGTTTGCAGCTGTATAAGCCGATTGATTAATTGAAGATTAGAAAAATGTTTATCGATTGTACAGTGAAAAACTGACAGAGGTACTCACACACTACAGGCTGAGAATGTCCAAACATTGTGTATACCTGCAGCTGCAATCTAAATGACGCTTTTTCAATGTTAGGTTACGTTCAATATTGGACAGCCCGCTACATTCTCTTGTGATAAACCCACCAGCTGACCGTTTCAAACAAAGAGTCGGTGCATACTTTTGTGATGGTGGTTCGAGTCATGGGCAAAAATCTGAGTGGGTACAAAAACCCTCTTGTTAGTTTTAGTAGACAATTGCCTTTTGTAGTGTGGTTGCTTTTTGCTCTAATTTCCTGTCTGAGCCACTTTGTGATTAAAGTAGCCCACACTTATTTTGAATCATGCCCCCGTGTTCCTTGCCAATTAAAAAACAACACTTTTCGTTTGGTTGTTCATGTTCATATCATCTACAGTTCTTTCACACTGTGCCCATTTATAACGATTCAACATAATCAGGCGTACATAAGCATTATAAGGTTAATCTGATCAGTTAAATTCCAGTAGTTTTGAGATAGACTGGCCACCTGTCCCTCTGGATTAGACTGTGATCCAGGTGGCTGATCTCATCCTAGAGTTATACTCATCAGACAATTGCCACAGGTTAAGTGACGTCATATGGCATCCAACAGTTTGTGTTCAACGAGTTCAGATATATTTGTCAGTTATTCATGGTTGTGCTGGAGGTGGACGTTTAAATATCTGAATCTGTGACTTTACGCCTGAGTGAGAGCATATGTAGCTTAATCAGTTTCACTAATTTGAATTATAGCAACCTAATCTTCAAGTTACTAGTTACACATCTGACTACTAATGCACGTAAACCTGAAGTCTGTGTTGAATGGCTTCAAAATTACAATAGAGCTTTAAAAATGGCAAGGTTGCACAATCGAATATCTGCAACAACGTCACCCACTAGTTCATGCCAAATAGCTCACTGCGGTGGGACGGAGCGTTAGTTTGTGAATAAGGTAAACTTTGGCATGCTGCTTTTACGACGTACTTCTGAATTGCATAGAGTTGAAAAATACGCTGTGTGAAGTAGAATACCATGCAGACATACAAAGTATATATTTCTACCAAATTCAGAATGTATACTACCATAACGGAGGAAACACATAATCAAATATGTCTGAAGTGGTAACCTTGTGCGTAACATTTATGTATGGACTTACCCGTAGCTACTCAACATATTACAAGTAAAGCTTTAATGGATCGGTTGAATGACTTCACAGATTGCAGCAGTACAATGAGACCAACTCGCTACAATCTTCAGTGAACACAACGAGCACCCGGAACAAAGTCCAGATTATATGAGGCAAGTAAAAAGCCGATGTGTCACATATCAACCAGCAACTGGCATTTTGAAGCAAGTATACATTCGGCTACCTTATAATCCGTATTGTGAGGCCCTACTCACTACCACGGCGTGTTCAGAAAACATGTCGATCCATTCATGTTTCACGTGAGTGGCAGTGATATGCTGAAAGTTGTCTGCCCTCTGTTAGAAAATGGTTCATTTTTGATGGGCGGTTATTTGGTCGAATCATTCGGCGATTTGCATTTGAATGATACAAATATATATATATCCGGTTTTAGCTATTCACAAACTTACTTTACCTGGCTTTGGCTTACTGACTGCGTTTTATTCGTTTGCTTCCAGTGAGAGTGTCGCTTGCAGTACGATGGTGCTATTACAGAGGACTGGTTTAATATAAATTAATAGACCATTCGTCAGTGGATCAGAAAATTGTATTGTTGTCGAGGTTTAACCTAAGTATTCCCCGCGTATTTCGGTCTGTTGTCATATCGGACCAGTTATTTGCCGAAAATCATCAGTTACAGATAAATAAATCTTATGTCCTCATTTAGCTGGCAGTTTGGGTTTTTGCGGGCATGTACGTCAAACCTGGAATTATTTCCCACCCACGAATAAGATAAATTCAATGCTCAGCTGTGACGCCGATAGTTTTCAGCCTTAAGTGTTTTAGAAATCATTCAGATTAAAGCCATCTCCTGAATCGTTTGGTGGATTCTATATGTCGCAGTAGCATGAGCGATGGATAGAGTTCCAACAGGATATTTTTAATGCCACGGTTCAGTTTTTTAACTTCCGTGGTACATAATATGTTGCAGGAAAGTATATTTCCTGTCCATAGTTCAGATCCGGTCGAAACCAAATTTTCTCATTTCTGGATCTGTAATCTACTAACACTTCTGTTGCATTACTTAACAGTTATTGACAAACTGTCCAGCTATCATATTTTGATCAAAAACCATTTCTTAACACCATCGCAGTGTTTCCCCCTCCTGTAGACGATTTGCACGTCACACATTCAAAAAAAATTGTTTTGTTAAATCTACGTACAACTGTCCGTTGCACATCACTTTCGTTTGACACCCAACTGCATGTATATACTAATCTTGTAATTTGACTATGATGTAGTCGGACTATCCTCCACGAAGGCGTTGTGCAACATGTAGGGATAAACCAACGATCCCAAATAAACAAAACGAGATTGTACTGTAGTGTCATGGTGCAAGTAAACAAATTAACACGGTGAATGAGTAGAAAAATCTCAACGGTTTCGTTCAACACGTCGTCCGCCGAAAATGACATAATCTAGTGTTTAACAGGCAAGAGATAAATTATAATCAATTATATAACATTCATAACAAACACAGTTCTTTCGAGCGTTCAAGAGGTTCAAAACACCGAAAATGACTTAGGTTCCAAAAACGATGATGCACGCAACACTCAAGCAAAGCAAAATAATAGACAACTAACTATTCACAAAATCAGCAAACAAAAACTTATGTGTCGAAGTCCAAATAAATATCAAAAACAGACAAGGTGAAATATACGCAGGTAAACACTTGGGAGCGATAGTGCTAAGTTGGTTGTTCACTTGTTTGCACTGGAAAAATCGATACAGTCATTGTTTCCCTCCAATGAGCAGATAATTTGCCATTCATATGGGGGCTAGAAAAAGACTCGTTCTTGCTAGAATGGAAGCAAACATATGAAAACTACTCAAGCTTCATAATGGCCATCCAGCATGCAAATAATTCTATT
Source organism: Paragonimus skrjabini miyazakii (assembly GCA_014338405.1). Lineage (NCBI taxonomy): Eukaryota > Metazoa > Platyhelminthes > Trematoda > Plagiorchiida > Troglotrematidae > Paragonimus > Paragonimus skrjabini miyazakii. The sequence goes on along the minus strand of JTDE01001478.1, from coordinate 104,325 downwards.
GAGGAAATCACTGTGGATCGTTTGCCCAATGCTATCCCATGCTACTTCCAAACTGTCAAATTCTATGGTGTGGACAAATGGGCTACGAGGACGATGCTTGGAACATTTTTGAATGAGGAAAGTGAGTCATTCTTAATGTGGTTCAAAATGTTTGCATAACATTTCACAATGTTACAATGAAAATGTACTAGCAGATCTTAGTGATTATATACTAGGATAACAGCTCTGGAATAGTACTGTCATTATACGACTATATTGAAAGGTATTGGTATATGGTTAAATTAATCAGTAGAACATACGTACTTAATAAACTCAACTTCAATCAACTAGAGGAAATCTAGTTATTTTGTTTGTGATATTCGACTTTTTTGACCACTAATCCAGGTTGTTTTTTCATGTGATCAACAGTTCGCAATATACAAAGCTTTCACGCTGCTGTTAACCACCAGCGTAATGAACAGTTTTAGCAATGCAACGGATGTGTTGCATAGAATCCCATAAACATTAAGAGTGTAACATCATTCTGAAAAATCACTAGTTATCTACTCAAAACACAGCTGTCACTCTATTGTCCACCTGTCCGTTCACTCAAACAAGATAACTGTACAAACTTCTTCTCAATAATCTTATCATTGAGTAGGATGCACTGACCTGTAAATATCAATTTACTGAACGTATTTATACGAGATGCACAAAAGCGCATATATGTTGCCGATCCATTAAACACGGCCGGTCCATAATATGCACCTACTAGCCTATCTGAGGAAGCAGGGGAATTGACAATCGATGGGTGGTTTTTTTGATAATCATATTATTAACGATTAATAGCGTTTATACTTCACAAGACCAGTAACAAAGGGCTTCTGGCATTCTGCGCATAACTTTATTACCGTACATTTTACTGCCCATTTTTCATTTCTAACTACTTGGAGTAATTGAGTATCTGATTAGCGAACAGCACTTCGTTACGCAATGGTTCATGAGAAATTGGTATCGGACAGTAGAGGAGTAACCACATCGGGCCATGAAAACCACTACCACAGGCTATCTACGTGATTCAGTTTAAAAAGCACAGTTCTGTTCGCTTTAGGTGTTCCGATTCTATGTTCAACGAAGTAACCAACAAACTGTACAATGTGGTTCAGTGACTGTAAAGTCACGAGTTCAGACAAAGCCAAACGAAGACGTAAAGATATATGAAGATGACAGAATAAACGAATAAACATAGGGGATCACACTTTAGAGGGAAGCACACAATCACAAACTCAAAGCAGCAGTGAAAGGTTGAGCACAGCTTCATTCTATTGGAATGTATCTGATGATTACAATCCGGTTTCATCTGCCGAGCGCTTAGACGCATCAAATAATTATAAAAAGGTAAATTATTATTATAATACTATTTTACTGACTTTACGCACTCGGGTATCGAATAGATGTTGCCCATAAATATGTCGTCTCATTCGTCAGGGCTAGTATTATCTGCGGTGACGAGTATGATCTGCAAAATCAGTTTTTGGAATGGATTGACACACCGAAAAATAAGTCGTACCTGATAATTTAACAACACTTGGTGAACTATCCTAGGTGAGGTAATCCGTCTGGACTGGACAGGCAATGATGTTGTAATCTACGTCGCATATTAAAAGTGATATCTTTCAATGAATGTGATCGGTAAACATGATGGTGCACTGATGAGGTAAATTTTCCGAAGCACTTCGGCAGATGAGTAAATAAACAAATTTTCATTCTTTATAAGACTCGCAACGGTGCTGACTGAATAATCAATGGATATGTGACAGCCGAGATCACTTGTTATCCTCGGATTATTGAATACTCTGCTACTTTTTAAACTGTCTTCAGGACCACCTACAGCTAAATCTGCAGTGTCAGCTGGAATGACTGATCAATTAAGTGTTTTTCCAGTAATGTTTGTACTTCCTTGGTAAAACGTCGTTCGGGTTCGGCAGCATTGTCTGCTGAGCCATCCTGACGGAATTTGGTTGTGTCATTTAACAGTGGTTGCACCCATGATATGTAGTCAGCTTTATCCGTGACCACAATTCCGAAGCCTTTGTCTGGTCATAGAATTATCAGATTTTCATTGGTTCGTAGCTCAGCAAGGACACCAATATATTTTGGAGTCAGCAAAGTGTTCTGCTTATAGGACGTAGCTCTGTACTTGTGCTCGAAATCGGATAGCCTGGCTTCAAACCAACTGCAATTATCCTGTGATATCGGGCTGAGTTGTGAAAGTTAGTCAAACAGAAGCTCAAATTGGGCCTGTGACTCAATGTTATTGTTCTTCTTTGGATGTACACAAAAGTTAAGACTACAAGATAGAACTTCCAACTGAATGCCCGTAAACCAATCAATGGTTCGGAAATCTGTGGGGGACACTTTTGAGCCAATTGATCTACTCGAGGACTTTTACTGCATCAGCAAACTTATGGCCAGTTTGAACATAGCTTCTTTGTTTACCAATGTTCCTCTGATGCAGACAGTCAGTATAATTTGTCAGCAAATTGATTCATATCAACTGAACATAGAATTGCCCACGTCTGAGTTGGAACGCCTTCTGCTACTACTCATAGCGAACGTAAAGTACTATGTCCAGGGAACTGGCTATACACAAATCGATAGTGTTCCTATGGTGTTGCTACTCAGTCCGCTACTAGCCGATATTTCCGTTGCCCACCTGGAGTAGAACGCAGACGCTATTATCAGTCAGGCTTACTTCTATCGGTACTATGTTAACGACCTCCTGATATTTACCGACAACATGGAGATGGCAACAAATAAACTCGATTCAACGAACAAGCTGAATTCTAAAATTAGCTTCACCACTGAGCAAGAGTAAGGAAACCCAGGTACTCTTGGATATTCTCAAGAAGCACTGGAACGACGGCTCCGTAACGCGATCCGTCTACAAGGAACATACTTGGACTGGGCAGTACCTGAACTTTCACAGTTTTGTGCAGATCCAGTATTGGCGTGGTTTGGTGAGAACATTGTTTATCGTGCAAGAAAAATCTATTCAAGAGAAACGTTGGTCAGAGAGATGTTGCTGTTGAGAACCATGCCGAGAGAACATGGCTATCCACCGGTATTTGTGGAGAAATTCAGCAAACAAAATCCAGCGATATGTTCAGTAGCTCCCAAACTAAATGTCTACTTCCGTTTGCCATACAGGGTTGGTGACATTGCCACTCTGTTGAAAACCCGAATCACGGCGGCTGTGAGAAGCACGTTCTATACAACCCAACTGGTCATGCTGTTCACCACCACCCGAATCCCAACACCACCACTGAAAACACCGCTACCGCTTTACGCCAAACCTTACATCATTTATGAATTCTCGTGTGGGTGCTGGGCCACTTTGATAGGCAGAGGGGAATGGCAGTTGTGCAGTCGGGTCAAGGAACACATTCTAGTCTGGGTTTGAAAAACGATTATGGATACCACAATGTCGGACCAAAATCTGAATGTGACAAATCACAAGGAACCAACGTCAACGACTGCTCGTCACTTGTTGACTTGTCGACCCCAGTTTAATCTGGAGAAAGCGCTTCGAATATGTTACGCAACAAAAAATCGAAGGCTTCTGCGGTTCGAGGAGGCGGTAACAGTTAATAAATGGAAGTCGCCCCTCTGAGTACAGAACGATTTGTTCATCAGTACCAGATTGTTTTGGTAACTGATGTACATGGGTGTGTATCATTGTGTGCGTGTGTGTGTTCATGTAGCTGTTAATGTTGTTTCGCTTTACAATGTCCGCTGAACCTTCCTATATAAACCCGCAAATCGCAATATGTACCTGATGAGATACATCCATATGTGCTCTAAAAATACATTGTACAAGAATCTGCTTCTGACTTCTCTGTTCAAACTCGTTGCGAGAAAAATTTGTTTTACAACTCAAAAGTACTATTGAGTCTGCAGAGTGTCATAAACTGTTTGTTCATAAAGACATATGGAGTATATCTTCAATGGGGGAAAATTTGCAATATATTAGGTCAATGATCTGTATGTTTGTACGGTAATCTGTGAATATTGGCAGTTCACGATCGTAATGATTAAAACATCGAGTCATGCCTGTGAATATCCGTCATCACATCCGTTCATTTCGAAAGGCTGAGTGATGTTTGTTGATTAAAACCAAAAAGGAGTCTTTTACGACTAGAAGACTGAAAAGCACTCAGTTTAATTTCAGTCACCGAAACGTTGATGTAGACAAACTACTCTTGTGATTTCTCGGGATTTTCGTGGATACTGGTAGGCAGGTGGATAATTATGGACTTCTTACGGTAACGCATCAAAAAATGTTGTCCACAAGTCACGATCGTCCCATGTGTGGAAATGTTTGGCTTTGTACTAAACTTTGCTGTTGTCCAGGTAACTTATAGAGAACCTAGAATGACTGCCTGTGTTTTACACTGCCATCTGTGTTTGCCAGTTTTTCGAAACTATATTCCGCTATCGGTTTTCTGATTCCATTGATGCTGTCGTATCCCGTTACCTGGCTATCTCACTGTGCATCTACTACACTCCACCGTTCTGTAACAGAGAAAGAATAACCTATCATGGTTTGGGTGTGGGCAGACACCTTGTTATTCACAACCTACGAGTGCACATGAACTAAGGTAAGGCTGCTGCGCAGAGAAGGTTGTTTGTGGTGTCTTTTGAAGTGTACAAACGTCCGCTGTTGACTTCTTACGAACCAACAGCTTGAACAGTAAAGGTCTCATCTCCACTCGTGTTATCAGAAGACGTAATGGTATTATTAACTTATTATTTGTTGCAACACTCCCAGATAATCAATATGACATAAAGTGTTAGCTAATTGGGGAAACTTTTGTTTGATGGCATCACTTATGAACGTTTTCTTCGCCCTGGTTTTTATGCATATAGCGGGTTTTCTCTTTTGTTTCACCAGCAATATACATTAAATTGGTGTGCTGTTCTGTGCTATCTAAGTTCCTATAAACAGACTATTTCACCACGTCATCAGGATTTGAAACCAAATCAACATTTCGGAAGTAAAACAATATCTCCGTTTATACTCTTGACGTTAACCGTGAACCAAATTGAGTAACGCAGCTCATTGGATTTGAGCAAGATTCTGGAAACTAAGATTAACATTAAGCCTAGAAAATTTCAGATAACAAAATTCAATAATCTCAGTAATCTTCTCTCGAAAAGTAAAGGACATTTTCTAGGTAAGCATCAACCTCATTTGTTCCATACTGAGGAGTCGCTTGTTCACTGCACTTTGAACATACAACAAATGTCATTGATTTTTCTTCCGACAAACTGTTAATCCATTTAGTGTAAGTGAGTGGATGAGATGTTCTAGTAGTATGAATTTTTTACGCACAATAAGATGCATCACCGGATTTGACACATATGGTCACCTATCTACTTTCCATATTTACTTCCTTTTTGTTCAGGGCTGGGTTTCGCTCAGTACATACATACTCTGCGCTATGACAATGAGTTCATTGTTACGTGGGAAGACTCGCCCGTGTGTCCTCCTATCAGTCTATCCATTTCTTTAAACTCTCGGAAGGGTCTGATTGATATGCAAGAAATGCCGGCACACATTCAAATGGCCAAATTTCACTATACTTCGCAAGACGACCAGATCACGGTTTGCATAACATCCAGTTATTTGTATGACGATTTGGAGCACCTAACAACTTGCACGCAAGAAACTCCAGTCTTCAGTAAGCCGCATTTAACAGTATAATTGTACATATTCTAATGAACACACACAGTGACAAAATGTGACAGCAGCGCACAACTGAATCTGGTTAATAGCACAATGATTAGAAACAGCTTATAGACCACTTACGCGTAGGCATGTACGGAAAACCCAAGTTTTTACATTATACCATACAATCATTAGTAATCATTAGTCCGTCGTGACCCTGAGGACTAAAACCATTGCGATCTCACAGTTCACAGTTAGAAGTAATTGCCCAGATACCCACGAAAACTATGTTAAGATGGAAAGCCTATTATATTATCGACCTTTACTGAAACTATGAATTAAATTGGAGCATTTATGAGAAAACAACAACAGATGTGAAAATGAACTAGTAAACAACAAAAATGAGTGCCACATCCATTAGGACTAAACATCTCAGTTCCAGTTTAGTAGGATTTCGTAAAACTCAACAGGTATTTTGTTTGTTCGGCAAGTCAGCAGACGGCGTTCATTTACATCCAGCGCTGAAAAGCGCTTAGCGTTTCATACGAACTAATTTGTTTTGAAGTAGCGATAAACAGTAGGTGAGTTGCTTTGTATCGTTGACGAAGACTGAAGCAATGTATCGTCAGTTATGAAGATGATACGGATCATTCTAGAAAATTATACTGCAAGTTGCTTTTAACGTACGTATCAATCTAGCGGAATATTGAACTTCTGATCAAACCATTTGTGACTACAGAATTCCTGTGGTATCATCAGGAAAACTAGTGCAAATCCCTCATATATTAACAGGTTTTTGCCGAAAGTTACTGTTTTCCTTTTCGACATGTCCTCTCCCATTAGGACCGAAAATGGACGTGAAGCTGGAGTTGGCTACAAACGGCAGTAATCTGATGGCAACCTGGGCAAAAAACAGCATTGATACTCAACACCTTTTATTTTTACTAATCAAGGATGGAAGCTTCATTAGGACTGACTATATGCCTGCCAGTCAAGCGGTCCATATTTTTAATCACCATGATCCATGTGCGCATTACATGGCCGCTTTATATGTGACGACAAAAACTGGTTTGGATTATTTCATGGATGCTGCTTTGTACAAACCTGGTAGGTGGTTTCTGACTGTGGTGTAGGGAACGGTTTTAAAACGTTATTTGGTGTGCGTACTGATTAACATGTGAAAATGTGTGCCTGCGTGATGGTAACATTAAATGAAAAATTTGTTATAAGCTGAAAACCACATACAATTTATCTCAGTTATCGCATTTTCACAGACATTTCAGTCAGCCTATTTTAAAAGCACTCTATTTCAGTTCTACTTTTGTCATAGCACGTCAGCAGTGCATATCATTGCCAAGGCTGAGACTAGAACTTCGGCCATGTTTCAGTGTTGATCGCTGTGCTATTTTGACTACACACTAGGCATGACTAAACTATCATATGTAAACTTTCAGCCATATATGTTATCAGTTTTGTTGTGTATTTGATTAACCGTGTCTGCTTTTAATACTTTAAAATGACCGTTGGATTGATTCAGTGAATTACAAATATTTCTGCTATTTTCATTTAAGATATGGGACAGTGAAGTGCGTGAAGGATGTTGAGTTGTACAAATGAAAGTACATGTCATTTTGTCAGATGAGGCATTTAAACGGTTTCGTTCTTTATTATGTGAAAATGTTTCAGTTACTATGAATTTATTGTTAAAATAAATTAAAAATAACAGAAAATCCCGATTGAAAAATAAAACAATTTGGCTTAACAGTAACAAAACATTAACGGTCTTGACACACCAACAAGAAGGCGTAATGCTATCATCAGAGTTTCACGAAATATGTGTTAGCACTGAATGATAATCTTATAAAAGTGGACTTAGTGACTAGTTAGTAGACTTCTTAATCGGAGTTACGTAGAGAATTAGTATTGGTAAAGAAACGCCAAAATGACTTGAAGCAAACGGTTTAGTTGCACGATGAATGATGCAAGTATAGTTAACGAAAATCAGTTACGGTTTATCGAGACAAGCAATGGACTGTAACTATGTGACTGTGTATGCACAGAACTGTTTGTTCTATCGTTTGTTACCGTTTCCATAAAGGTACTTTTAGAAGCAAATAGTACGGACGACAACAGTTTGGTCCACCCTTTTGGTCTAGTTCTTCACACTAATATACAGATTAAACTGAAATCGATTTCATCCGCCGAAATTTCTTAGCCAATTTTGAACGTACCCCCTGTGTTTCTACCTAAGTTGAAATGCCATGGACGCACTTACCTCTTCAGATTTGTACTCGACTATCTTATGACATTAGTTACGGAGGCCTCTTACAACGATGTTGATAGCGGCATTATCTTTCTAAAAAATACAGGTTTCTGTTGAGTAGTCGGGGATGTGGTTTATTTCAGGTTGAACATCACCCACAATTGATCGCAGCCGTCGCATTCCCATAGACTATCCAGTCGGCCCCTTTCGAAAACAAGCACTAGACTCGAGTTTCGCTCTCATTAGAGCTCGTCAGTAGTGCATATCATCGCCACTGCCGGGACTAGAACCACGGCCACGCTGTTCATGAGGCAACCGGGTTTACCACTGCGCCATTAACCTCACGTTAGGCACGACCGAATTATCATATGTGAACGCACAACCACTTTCGCTTGTGAGTAAGTATCAGCTTGGTTTATCCATGTCAATCTGTAGGATAGGCGACAAGTATCTAGGTCAGACAGATTCGGAAAATTGAGCTTCTTCGAAAAATAAACAGTAATACACATATATGCGCAAAATCGTTCAGATCATCGGTTTCTGTTAGCCTCCCAGTTCATGAGAATTAGTTTGCATATGGTGTTGCATGCCATAGCGTCACCCAGACGGTATAATAATGGTTTCTGGGCTGTTTGTCACCACGCATCTTGCTACCCGCGCAAGTGATCTAGGTTGATCTTAATTCGTATATATATATATATATATATATATATATATATATATATAATCACGTGTGCACCTCGACTTCAGAAAATCGCTTTGCATTATCACGACTTTTATTTTGTTTGAGATGTTTGATGGTTGAAACGTTTTCACATACAAAATTAATAGTTCCAATGTGCTTCAAAATTGCTAGTTCAACCGAACGGGTTCATTTTTTCACGTACGTTGTTCGATTAGGAATAGTGCTCATACTGCAATTAGTTGGATTCAGCAAACCCATAAATACATACAGTAAAGAACAATAATATACGAAGGTTTATCATTGAGTAATGGCACGATAATAAAGATGGAATGGAAATTTACAGATAACTGTACTATAAAGTGGGTTGTTTCAACCAAGTTTTCAACTACTGCTGCCCATCTTGACAGCACTTTTCTGTGGATTAAAAAATTGATGAAGTCATATTTTTTTGTTTTGTAAATATGACCTCAGTTGTTGTTTCATTGATCACATGTTTGCCTGAGCAAAGATATTGGAGTATCTTTTGTGGAGTAATTAAAAAATGAAACGATTTGTACATCCGTCCGTAATACGTTTGTTATAAACAGACCTTGTGTTAAATTTCCAGATTGTTCCCTTACATATAAACTAGCAATATCAATTGGCTGTTAGTAGCCTTTTTGTTTACTTCACACTTTCGGCTATACACATCAATGATTCATTTCAGATTCAAGCAGTTTTGGAAAATTTGATGTTTATGTTGCTGATCAGCGGCTCGTCGTAATTTCGGATTATTTCAAGTCGTGCTCAGGGAGGCAATTGACCGTTCAACTAATTGGTAGACATGGAGTTTATCAACAAGGAAAGATTCTCGATTATTCCTATTATGGAGTGTTACTGCACGGAATAGAGTGGAACCAGTTTGAACAAATCTGTGTCGTAACGACTCTAGACACCGGAATAGAAATGACTCTCAGATGTCAAGATGTGCCAACTCTCAAGGATAGTAAGTCTAATTGAATTAAAAAACTGAGACTCATCGAAATTATTTGCAACCGGTTTGATTACACCAAAAGTGATGTAAACTAAACAGCTACCGGATAAAACGTTCAAGTTGTTCACAAAAGTTTGCTCTTCCTTCTAAACATATGATGTAGGCTGACTGACCTGTTGGCATAGAAGAGTTAATTATTATAAATGGACAAGCTCATAGCAACTATATCGGTACCAGATTCCTGAACCCAAAATTTTAGTGGAGAAAAAATTCAGCAAACATACACTTAATTATGTGATTAATCCTAGGTTTAGTATTTTCACTGTTAACGGTACGAGTTCCAGTTGTGCACAGATTTCCGTACAATATGACTTCTGATCACACTTTCATGAGGCAACCGTGTTGACCATCGCTTCATTGACCTCACACTAGGCACGACCGAATTATCATATGTGAACGCTTAACCACTTTCGTTTGTGAACAGTGATCAGGTTGCCCTATCGTCTCGAGAGGAGACACAGTAACTGTCCTGTTAACTCCAGTCAACAAACCCGCGATTAGGGTTTCCGAGATGGGTTGAAATCTTCGATCTCATTAAACCTGCTAGGTGATAGTTTAGATTATTGACGATTTATTAGGGATTTGGTTAACTTCAAGTTGGACATCCCTCACATTTGACTGAAGCCCTCGCATTCAGGTAGACTTTCCAGTCAGTCTGTTTCGGAAAGAAGCACTAGATCCCAGTTTCGTTGTCATCGAGGCTCGTCAGTAGTTCATACAATTGACTAATCTTTTGCTCCTACAGCATATCGGCTAATGAATTCTCCAGACTGAGATGTGGGTATTGCCTCCAAGCGGTACATAGAAATTAAATGAGAGAATAGATTGTGCATTGGGTATGCCACAACGAATTTAGAATCCAAAGTGTTAGGTTTCGGAACTTATCGACCTTCTCAGAGAGCTGTTTTGAATGGACTTGAATCAGAAAATTTCAGATTCAGATGAGTATCGGGACTTTACGAATATCTGCCGTCATTGTTCCCATGGATGGATATCTGTGATGGTTTCAGAAATACGGGAATGAAGTAACTGACTTAGCTCAATCCAAAGGCTAACTTCGACACAGTAGGAATAACAACGAAACTAAGCAAAGCAGATAATTTATCTCTTGAGCACAACTGTACATTTTATTGTCAACAATATGAAATCCAGTCATCGCAATTTCGTTCAAACAGAAGCAGGAAGTTGGATATAACCAGGTAAAACTGTCAACTGGACTTGTGCTCATGAATCCAATTACGAGTTCATCAGTAGTGTCCGTGCGATCGACACAGATGCCCCGCCAAACTAGTCACATGATGAAAGTGTCAATTAGTACGAAGGGGACTGTGTATGAGGATTTATTGACAAGAGTCGACAGTGAAAGCATGCGAAGAAACAGGATGGTAAGCAATAAATATATAATATGAAGTAAGAGATATAGAGTGTTAGAAGTATGGGAAAAGAGTAAACTGCAGTCCAGCAGTATCAAACTTACGCTTGAAATCTTCAAATGGTTGAGAAAGCACTACATCTTCCGAAAGAGTATTCCGGTGATATATGAAGCTCTGAGACAGACGGGATTCAGCATTCACGTGATCAGATCGAGGTTTACTTAACTTTTGTGAGTGTCCACGGGGAGCCTGCAACCGTGCTGACATTAACCCAGGGGGATCAGAACCAATGACCCAGGTCAGCAGAATGTAGGTGAGGATCGGACCACCTTGTCGACAAACCGGCTAATGCAGCCCCAGGCTATCAATTCTTTGTGAGTATGGCAGGCCTTTCAAAACGTGTACTAAAACAGTCCCCACATGCATGGCCCTCTCCAGTGCTATCTTACCTAACATTGAACAGTATTAGAAGTGAGGTCTCAAAACCCAACAAACAGCTTACAGAACATATCCCCGTTCAGCATCCCGGAAGTTAGACGCACCACCCACGGCACGCAGAAAGCTTTGCTGGTAGGATTGTGTCATCGACTGCTGGTCTTGAAGTCACCGAAAATAAGGAAACCAAAGTTTACCTGCTGACTCGCAACCGGCACTTTAATTACTCCTAGTGCGTACTTAATTGTAGCAATAACAGCAGAACCAGTATGCAATTCTGTGTATTTTTCATGAATTATTGCCGATAGCTACTCTGTTGACCACATCCTAAACGGCTGGCTCAGGCCTTCTGCATGGCCTGAATTATCCAAAATCTGCCACATCTCGAGATCATCCGCAAACGTCTGTGAAAACACTCTCAGTTGGTCCGGAAGGTTATTGACGTGAAGCGGGAAGAAAAGAGGCAGACTGTGTATATCGAATTGGATGCAAGGATTGCAAAGCCCCTTACAATGAACAGACCGCTCAGTGGCTGAAAGTACGAACCAAAAAACCGTAAGGTGTGATGAGAAGCCTCCCACCAACGCTCAGCAACTCTGGAAATTAAAACATGATTCCGCCATCACGGCACACACAATCCATAACCAAAATCAAGTAGACTTCGACTATCCGACCGTGCTGGAAAGTGGCTTCCGTAATCACAGTGAACGTTTATTGGCAGAAGCCTTGCTGATTGCTAATACACCACAAGTGGTGAATCGATCCGATGGCTTGGAATTGTTAGTTGGTTAGCATGCTTTACTGGGTGGATAACAATGACACCACATGGGAAATGTTTGCAGTATCCCTGTCACTCACCTTATCCTCTTCTGTACACATGCAGATCAAACGTACAAATGCACGCACAAACAAACACACAGTAACTATCTATCTCTACTCACACCTGGGATTTTCACTTTGTGATCTCACATACACTATTAATAACCTATCTGCCCACCGGTTGTTAAACACACCGACAAGTATCAGTTAATGACTTCACATGAAGCTTTTACAGTATGAATTTTCTGATTTAAATCGGTTCACAAAGGCACTGCAAGCGGATCGAAACTTTGAAAAACCCATAACCCTTTGGTTTTAATCTGTTGTGTTTAACCAAGGAATTGCTCAGTAACAATATCTGGATAATGGCAACTAATTCGATCCACATCTAGTTATCCGTTTCATTACCTGAAAGTCGGAAAAACTGTAAACACTAAATATTTTTAATTAGAGTAGGAATGTTTTTAAAATAGTTTAAAAATGGAACAGATCAAAGAGTGAAATTATACGATTTGTGTTTGAGCGGATAGCCTCGTATTACTTCTGGTGCCCACTACAGACGGATTCCCAACAAAATGAATACAAAAAGGAACACGTTTTAAAATTTTCTCCGTTGTAACCATGACAAAATTGACACCACATACTTTTAACTTAGAGAGTGGATGGTAATATCTGATTACACTTGTCGTTGTATATCGTAACAAGCGTTGGTTTCGAGTTGAAAACGGAATACGGAAAGGGTTTGTTGAATAAACCTCACGTTGCAATCTTAGGCGAAGGTTGATGCCCACTACTTCCTGGTCCTTACAAATGTTTGTTGCTAACCTGTCTGGTAACTGCTTTACAGCTTAGTGTTCCCACTATCGTTAGTACCGAGTTACGTTGGTTTCAATATGGAGTTTGAATTTATCATAATATGATGCCCCGAATATGAAGCGAGGTTTAGGTTTACAGATCATGAACTTAAGGATTCGAAACCTCTTGCGTATAGTCACTGACTTCGGGGCAGGGAATGTGCGAACCACAATTGACTTGAATTGCCGGCAAACTAATTCACACCTGCTGTCTCAGTCGAACGGCGTTTGTAGAACCACTGCTGCACTGGGAACTTCGAGTAGCAGAACTCATTGTACAATAGTTAACCTGAGTTTTTCAAAGTTGTTTTAGGTAAACATTTCTAAGCAGAATGGCAAATACAAATATGGTTTCAAAGAAACTACCTTGTGTACAAGGTATGTAACATTATCTTTTCAGCAACGCAAATTAGAAAATGGAAATGGTTGTTTCAAAACGGAATTTAACAAAACGATTTAATTCTACCAAACTATGAAACTCTCAGTAGATATGCTACTAAAACGTAGTAGTGAAAATGGTATTTCGTTTCATAAACCTTGAGAAGGATGTGAAATGACTGAAGTTGTATAAGGACACGCACGGAAGTTGACTCAATTGAACTCAGGTGTCTTGTACAGAAGTGCTTGAAAGAAATAAAAGATGTACTGAAGAAGAGATTTAATTAGGAATTTGCTTACATACTCCTCACAAGCGATAATTGAACGTTACAGAATAAAAATAACGTTAAAATTATGTACGTACTATACGATCAAATTTTCAGTGAAAGCCCATTGACGTCAATAGGTGTGGCAAAACTGTTGTAAACAGAGTCACAACCAATTCCGCTAATTAATGTAAATGAGAAAGGTACAATGAGTTTTAAAAGAACTGACTCTTTATGATGTAATAACCTTACTAATTATAAGACGGTCTGTTTGTGGAGGAAACAGAAGTTATATAAGGGAACCGAATATGGCAAGTTCCTGGATGGAGACGTCCACACATTTTCACGAAGCTTTATCGTCTTTCCTGCTTTTTTAACATCACTGCACAGTTTGTGAACAAACTTGAAACGCACATAGCATAAATTTTTACATCCAGTGCGAATTTACGACGATTACTTCAGTAGTCAGCCCAATACACAGTTGTGCACATTGAACAACTGGCTCTCTATGGATCATTAACTACGAGATTTCAAGTTGTTCCGTTGGGTTAACATACCTTCAGAACACTACGTTCTTGGTCTATGCTAATATTTTTGCACAATTATCTCGAAGACTAGGACGAACTATAAATCTATTGCGTCTACTAAGGGTTATTTTTTTATGTTACTGCCAGAGAAAAGCCCTTAACTTTCCGACGATTCAAGCTAAGTGAAATGACATCTTAATTTTAGTAGCTGTTGTTAAAATAAGTATGCAATCTGTACTGACCTTCTGTGACTTGTATGACAGACAAACCTGGTGTGCTTGTTTTAGAAATCTATGTTTCTCACGGAAGCAATTCATGATTTATTTCATACATATTTCTAGGCTCTATACAATATCCTGTCTTAATTAGCTCTCGGTCGAGTTCACGTAGCAAATAACATTCTCATAAACCACTAACCTTCGAATCTGACTGACAACTACATACCATTAAAATCGCATTGCAGTCGTGTAACGAAATTCCCTAAATGTACTACTCCGAGCACATTTGATCGAGTCAGTTGGTTCAAAAAGCCCCAAACCATCGTTATTCCAGTTGAGAATGACAAACACAAAACGCGTTTTGGCACCTTGGTTCAGATTGTACCACACATTCATGCATGTTTTTTGGATGTATATTGTGAGAGGTTCAGTGTAGCCTCGCTCCGACTAGGAATGTAGATCCTTTTGTCTGACTGACTGATTTAATTCGTACGATCAAGTAAATGGAATATTTTTTACTTTCCACATGGTAACAAGCTTCGTCCTCTGTTGACCTAGGAGCAAATTTGTACTTTAATTAGTTTGATTATAAAGGTTTACCTGACAGATTTGGTTCTTCTCAGCTCGTGGAGGTTGAGGTATTGTTAGGATCAATAAAATACGACTTAGAGTCAGCAAATGAGCTCGCCAGAATCACTAGATCTCTTCGGTCGCAACTGTAGACAGTCAATCACGTTTAGAAACAATACTTGATGAAAACTTCAGTAACAGTTGCTCACTTGTTGTGATTGAAGATGTGACACTTTCCTGACTAACTGCTTCATTCGAAAGTTCACCGATGCGAGATCGAGCATGCTGTAAAACTTCAGTAGTGTTGCAGGGGAGATTCACGTCACGTAAAACGTTCTGGCCTCGTGTACCCGTTACACTCGTAAACCAACTTTGAGCAACGTGGAGACACCGGGGGACAGTGTTCTTCTGAAGTAAGGGTTCCAACGATAGTCCTATGAAAGAAGACAATAAAAACAATAGTGAGTTAAAGGCCCAGTAAGACATGCACATGACTTCCACAATCGAAAACGAAAGTGGCGCTAACGACACGGCAGCACGGTGTGTTATATATGTTATATTTCAAACGATTTGTTTTTTTTTTCAAGGCCATTCAGACCGACAACGAAAACTGGTTATATATTGAATGGATCTAAGTTTTTTACAGAAGATATGGTAGGATCCCACCACTTTTGAAAATCAACGCGTTTTAGAGGCTGTATGTTTTGAAGACATTTTTGATTAGGTGAATACTGTTTAGTAGCATCCACATTATTGCCGATATATTGGAAATGTTCAACCATCCACACATAGAGACATTTAGAAGCAGAACGGAAAAAGAAAGAGTAAGCTTAGATCTCTGATAATCTGTCAAATGTATCGTGATCACTATTGATGAGAAGTACATACAAGACAAGTATTCTGTAAGTGACAATAAAAAAAGTACTTCATCCTGAAGGTATGATATAAAACTGTGTTTTGTTGCGGAAATATGTGGACAACTTGAATTGCAATCAGATTTTTTCACAATTTTACTGTGTTTTAAGGGTAACTGCGGATTATGAACTAATCATATACCTAGGGTAGGTCTGTTTTTGTGCTGTAACCTAATAGCCAGTGACAAGTTCCGATTACCTATTTACTTTTAGAAAATAAGTTTGTTAATATTTTTGCTGGACCAACATGGCTTTAAGCAACTTGAAGTTTGATAGATACCTGAAAAACTCCGTGTATTCCAAACATAAACTAATTCGGACCATTTATCTTGATGAATTGTGGAGGGATTGCCAAAAATAAATCAGCATTCAAAAACTATAAATGCTGCGCTCCGTTGGTTACATGTACATTTCCATAGAATGGTATTCCCGTTGTGGGAAGTACATGTGTGGATAAAACCGTGACTAGTCCCTGTGTGGTCAGTACACGTAGTAATGCAAGACTGTACTTAAACCATTGGAATGCGTTTATCGATCACCAGAATTGTTCGGTAAGAATACGAATGGATTAGTCCGATAAGTGAATCGTAACATGTGAAAAATACTCAATACGTTCAACGGTTCTTTACCTACATTTTATGAATGCTATCCACAATTACACAAATTGGTACTAAGTCTACGGAATCCCCTAAAAGCTTTCACTTTTTCATGGCGGTTGCGGTCGTTGAAGGTTTTATTAAAGTGTTTACTTGTAATATACAACAGTGGAAACAGCAGTAGTTGAACTCTGGTAAAAGTATGCGCCCACATACCCACAGTTTTCGTCTCTGTATATGTGTCATTTGTTTCGATACTTTTTACTGTGATCATATAATGCAAAATACTCTGAAGGTTTTTTCACTGTAATGTTTGAGAACATGCGGAAACTACTGAATGCAACTCATTCACCTCGGAGATTACAGCTGATCTCTTGCCAAAAATGTAGGCTTTTTAGGAAAATTTAAAATTTGTATGGATATTTCTACATTGAACGCCTTTTCATTTTAGCCGTGCAGAAACCTTTGGCTATGCAGGTCCAATCGCATAAAATCGGCTTCATGTTGTACTGGAACAAATTCAGTGAACTATCTTCCGACGTTTGGATCCTAACTTTTATTGAAGGCGAACTGCAAGGCAAAACAAGGTTGGCAGCTATTGCAAGACGCTTCCAAGAATTATCTGATATACCTTGTCACCGTCACGATTTTCTCATTGTGCCCCAAAATTCTGATATTGAAAACGGAATTTTGGTAATCGGCGACAATTTAGAAAGTGAGCTACTTCAGTACTGCATTTCGCAAATGACATTGAGTTTTGTGTACATGTTTCAGCTATTTAGAAATTCGTTCACGCTCTGGCAGTCAGGATAGCAAGAATAAAATAATTATCAGTTACTAAACTAAGGTACGTTGAGTTAAAAACTTGAGTGTTCTAAAAAAAACCGGGAACCTATACATAGGACTTCCAAAGACGTATGGTGCTTGTTATGACTGTACGTCTACGCACGCTCGAAACATATCCCGAGCGTTTCTTTCGAAACATGAAGAACGATCAGGTTGTTCATGCATGCATCCTAATTGATGTGGACCAAGTGGTGCAGTTGTCTGCAGTCAAAAGCACCACGAGTGTTAGTGTCTGCATCATGAACATTTTATGATACAGAAGCAAAGTGAAACATATCAGAGTAAAACAAGTGACTCCTTTTTTTTGCTGCCACAGGTGAGTGAAGTTGGGAAAAAGTCACAAGTGTTAGCACTATTCTCGCTGAAATATCATCATCAATATTGTGACCTGAATACGCAGAAATCGTGTTGGACACAGTTTATTATCAGTGGATGAAGTTTATTCTGAGCGTTTGAATCACATTACATTACGTTTACATTAATATCTGGATGTTTTACACGACTGTCAAGTATCAGATATCGCTCAATCTTCCAGTAAGTGTTAATTTGTATGTGTTCATTGAGTTCACAGGTAGATTTTTCTGCACCGTGATAGATACGTAGATCACATGGTTACATTGATAGGGACCTAAACCACTATACAAACACCAGCGCTGTGATGAAATTTATAAACGCATATACATTGTTTAGTTATGTAAGATCCTACAATACGGCCTTCCAAACTATTGGTGAACATAATCGCCCTGCAAAACACGATGTTGGTGTTGATTTTAACCAAGCTAATTATGATCAGTGAGCATGCATCGATTAGAGTAAGTGTAAAATAGGAATGAGTCATCCGGAGACACAACGGCTATAAATTTCTACACATCGCTTAGCTTGGTGCATACAGTGAAAACTTGGTCATGCTAATGAACCGAGCATTACTTTAGAAAAATTCAAACTGCTTTTTGATGGGCTTAAATCTAAAACCGTACTCATAAAGCAAATGTACACTAGATAGTCAACTGCAGAACTCAGAGTTTACAGTCATACAGAATGTAGATGCCCTAGTTTGGTGTTCGAAAGTCGTAAAAAATGAACCGTTCGTGATGTTACCTATTCTGTTGTGCTCCTATCTGCTTTCCTTCACAGTTACTTTGTCTATTCGTGCGAAAATTCCCAGTGTAGTCATGAAAAATACTGTGTAGCGAACAAGCTCGTTTTCAGTTATTCATCATCAGGCTAAATACATCACATTTATATCACGAATTTTACAGGGGAATCATTAAAGGGGGTAAATGGGGAACGGGTAGTTTATCAGGTCAATCAGTTCAATGTCACGCTGCAATCAAATACCCACTTAAACCGTGGGTCTTGACAGGCTAATAGAGTGTGGGG
>JTDE01001478.1:35786-83528 GCA_014338405.1 Paragonimus skrjabini miyazakii | reverse complement strand
GGTGAAGCGTAGGATTCTGTCCACAGCTGAAGCTATTGGAATTCGCCTGTACAACCCACCCCTGTGCGCACAGAAACGTTTTGTTCAGGCGTTGGATCTGTCATGGCCAACCCCACACCCTGTTAGCCTGTCAAGACCCACGGTTCAAGTGGGTACTTGATTGCAGCGTGACATTGAACTGATTGACCTGATAGACTTTGTCTATTGTTAACACGATGCAACAACCCGTTGGAAGTACCGGTATGTTTCATGAGCAGTTCTGCAGTGTTAAAGCTGTATTGGACTGCAGTAAACGACTGACAAGGAGCTTTGTTAATATTTGGGTGCTTTTATTCCGGTTTGCTGACATCTCCAGGTGTTTATATTATTCCCCTTCTCGTTACGGACGATTCACTTTCAGGGGGCTGAAACTAACTCATTCCATTACCGGTTTCCTTTATCAGTGCAAATTTAGAAGAAAATACCAATTTGATGGTGTGTCACACAGTCAAACATCGTTTAGTCTATCAAGGTGGACTTCACTGAGCCGCTACACTGACTAAAGCTAATCAAATAGTTCGTTAGAATGAGTTAGTAAAACAAAGATTTAGTGGATAGCAAGTCACTGAACACAAATACTTGCTTGTCAAACCTTCAACGATAAACACACCCAAACGGGTTGATGTTTGTGTTCGATGCATGTCGCTAATGAGAGAGCCAGACGATTCCTGCCGGGCTTCAATGGCGTTGATACAACAAATAGTTATCAATTTCCGTTGGTAGTGGTAGTTTTTGTGAGGGCCACCTGAGACAAAGCTTTCTACTCTAAGAGACGCTGATGGTTTGTACATATGACCTTCCTCAGGAGGTAGGACTGTATATGTTTCGAACAAAACAGTTAGAACACGAAAACTGGTAAACGCAAACATTTCGTATTGACTCATCAGTACCAAATTTACAATAACATGGATCGGTTGATAATCAATAAGCTGGTTAAGATAGGTCACTAGGTCCAGGGAGGGGTCAAGTTCGTAAACAGTTTTTTCTGCACACAGAGAGCTGGCTTGATGCGATTGATTATTGCGTCTTTAGAAAACCTCAGAAATCTTGAATTGGAGCGATGCAACAGGATTCTGAATGCACAGGCTGGATCGATCGCATGACCAGTGGTCAGGACGTGTCTAGCAACTACGTTTACGTGTTACAGCAACATTGCCGTTCTCCGGTAACGCAGACTTTTGCATCCATTTGTTCACTCTGGAGATCAGGCATTTTTCGGTTCTGCCTATGTAAGTTTCACCGCAATTACATGTAAATTGGTAAACACAGTGTGACGTGTCACCGATAGACTGGTCTCCTTTGATTGAAGGCCTTGGTAACTTCTGGGCCCGAGAAAAAACACGCAGTTCAGCCGCATTAAATGTTCGTTCAAGTGAACTTCTCAGTCGTTGTGTTGTTTGCTGCATCATATGGTCACTCTGGAAGGGCAGCTCTATGTAAACCCCCTTTTTCTCTATAGTGCTCACTTTTCCGACGGCGTTTTTTGTCCGCTGTGCCTTTCTATGACCTTTTTAGGATAACCATTAGATTGTAAGACAGAAGTGATCAAGTCTAGTTCTTCCGCAAGACTGTCATGAGTACAGATTTGTCTTGCGCGTGTGAACATCGTATTTACTAATGCCCGTTTATGTTGAATCGGTGTGAAACTGTTGAAGTTTAGGTATTGACCGGACCATGTGGGTTTCCTATAGACAGCTCTTCTTATCGAGCCATCTTCTCGGCGACATATGAGTATGTTTAGAAATAGCAGACAGTTGTTAACCTCAAATTCACATGTAACCTTCAGGTTAGAATGACAACTATTTAGACGTTGCACCAAGTTATCTATTACCTGTTTGGATTGACTGAATATCAGTGTGTCGTCTACGTAACGCTTGTAGTACGACAAACCTGCTATCTCGGTAGCTAGTTCCGGCTCAATTCTTAACCTGAAGAGGTCTGCTAAGGTGGGACCAAGCGGGTTTCCCATAGCCACTCCATCTATTTGACGGTAGGACTTTTCGAATAAATGAAAACTGACATTCTCAATGCACAGCAGTAAACTTTCTTTCAGTATATTGGTTGGCAGTGGCAACGTAACGTGGTTCGATTCGACGAGCTCACAAAAATAGTCAATCGTTTCATGTAGAGGGACGTTTGTGAACAACGACTGAACGTCTACAGAACACATCAGTTGATTAGCAATGTTAAGTTTGTCCAAGTTATTAATCGATTCCAGAGAATCTTTGATGGAATGCGCTTGAAACTTTTGTTACAGTGGAGTTAGAATAGCGACTAACCAGTGCGCCAACTTATGGTATGGGGAGTTTGTCATTGCAAAAATTGGCCGAAGCGGCATCCCAGATTTATGCGTTTACGGCAGGCCGTACAACTGGGGTGTTGACGATCCACATGGTTTAATAGATTTATAGGTTACTTCATCAATAATCCGCAACTGTAAGAGCAGTTGCAGATTTTGTCCTATTCGGTCTTTTAATTCGGTGAACTTGTCTACTCTGTCTATTCGTTGAAACTTCGTTTTGTCACTCAATATTGACATCTTCTGCACATAGACATCTTTGTCAAAAAAAGACAGCCCCAGACCCCTTATCCGGCTTAAGTATTACAACATTTTTTGACTTAAGCTCCGTTAACGATTGTAAGTGTTGCTTGATAATAGCACACCAGCCGTTGTTCGGAGTCATGACAAACCCATGAGCTATATCGGTAAGTTTAGTTTTTAGCCACCCTAGATTATCAGCACTGGTTGGTCGGAGATCACACAATTGATCTAAAAGGTTCTCAAATTGGGCTTCAATACAAGTACGATTAGGTTTGCGCGATGGTATTTTATAATCAAGACTTAGGGCCAACGCCTCTAGTTGTATCGATGTCAATTGTACTGAAGAACAGTTCAATACGTACTTACTGGGATCCATTGAAATTGGTTCCTCGGCATGCATTGTGTGTGCAGAAAAAACTGTTTACGAACTTGACCCCTCCCTGGACCTAGTGACCTATCTTAACCAGCTTATTGATTATCAACCCCCTGAATTCTTTGCTATAAAAAAACCGATCCATATTATTGTAAATTTGGTACTGATGAGTCAATACGAAATGCTTGCATCTACCAGTTTTCGTGTTCTAACTGTTTTATTCAAAGTTCTGGAGGGAACTAACTTTTTCACATTCCTTAAGTGACGATTTCCTGTTTAGACATGTAAATGTTTTGTTTGTTTGCATGCCATTGTAGTGGATCTAATCACTATCATCATCACCATCATCATCTTCATCATCATCATCATCATCATCATCATCATAGAACACGAGATCAAAAAGGTGATGAAAATGGAAACGATTGACTCATAATAGTTCGTTAAAGTGCTTTGATTTAGAATTCCACTACACCAAGTGTAGTATCCAATAGATACAATCCGTCGTGTTGTTCCCAATTAATCTTGGAGATCAACAACCGAGGTAATTCCAATGACAGATAAATAAGGAACTTTGCCGCAATAGTCGCTTGATTCCGTTAGCTTCTAACTCTCCAAAATTCAGTGCACCAGCGACCCGAACGCAGAGAGAACGCAAGGCTCGCGAACCGAGAAGTGAGTGAGTTGTATTTACTGATTACCGATTAGTTCGATTAAGTTGGTTTAAACGTTGGCTGTATATGTGAAGTTGAGGAAAGTGAAAAGTGTGAATAACAATCAGAATTTTGAAACAGAAAATAGTGTACAAGACGTTACACCATCAGAATAACGTGTATAAGTAAATGGCACCACTCGAGAAATCTTGCCTCATAGCTTTAAGTGAATAAAACTTTAGGAATCTAAAATCGGAGGTTTTAGAGAATGACGCTACTACTGTTGTTTGATTGTACATGACCATGCCGAACAAAATGTCTCCTAATCTGTTTGTGCATCCGATGGAATTCTATTCAGCCGGTCTGTATGAGCCATACATGTGTACGGTTAACAACGAAGCTTTGTGGTAACCAATTCTTTCAGCATCGCCTTTCATACCAACAATCGCTGCAAACAAAATGTTTAGTAAGAAGCTTCAAGGTGACTTTTGCCTCAGTAGCTTTGATGAAAAACGGGTTGTGCACAAAAATACGAGAACTAGCTGTGAAGAAATTACAAAACCGTTCTTCTGTCGCCTCATCATACAAGATTTAGTTAAGCGTGCCTCTGTCAGTCTGTTCAATTACTTTTACGCACCATGTAGGCAAACATTTGACAGAAAATTATGCACAATTATATCTGAAGCTCCACAGTGCACGCTTCAAAGTAGCGGACAATTTTGCTGTTCACTTGTAGTTCTTGTGGTTTTGACAACCAATTAAGCCAAGTAGACGTTCAACAGGATTGAGATAAACACTGTAGACCGCTCATTCAAAAACCTTCCTCCTTCCAAAGATTAAGCATTCTCTTATGATTATGTTGTAGGGATTGGAATGTGATCCAGTCGACAACTGACAGTTTCATGTGGACTTCAAGAACTGGTTTGTACTACGGTGTAGTTCGGCGATTGATCCTAAAATCTCATACCTTTTTTGTCAGGCCACAACCAAAAGGGCTGCAATCGCTCCCATGATGACTACCGAAAGTCTGTCGTTGATGCGCCTGGTAAAGATTGTTCTCTGGTTCCAAAAGTTTCATCATTAATAGCTCTCTGCATTAAGCCTATTTACATCGAGAGTTTTCTAGCCAATGACGCAAGTCAGTTGTCAGTGAAGATTTCATTTATCAAGAACATCTGTTCAAAGTAATCAATGCTGTCCATCCCAATCATTAACCTAAAGAGTTTTTGTCGTCGCCTCATACAACGACCGGCATTCTTTACACAAATCTTGTGAAGACACTGAGTTTTAGCTTCACCCTGGGTTATGAAGAAACTTTTGGTGTCTTCGAACCCAATCATAATATTCTTATTGTTTCTAGTTGATATGACTTACTGCCATCTTCCTCGACTTGCATGCGCTATGTATCTCGGCTTATGCCTACGGAACCTAAGAAACACTCTAGAAACCTGGAGTCAGTGGGTACTTTATTATATGTATAGATGTATTGATTGAAATGCCTTGTGATATTTCATCTAGAAATCGAGTGGTTTACACCTTCACACTACCCAAACCGATGTGATGATCATATGGGACTTGGCCATATGACAATTAGTTCAAACCACAAAGTTGCGGTCTCGCAACTCCAACCGATACCATGTGTCAGTGACTAATTAACGTGGAGCCAGTGCACCAATCTCACTGTATCGTAACAACTTGGGATGACCATACTGTTCTGTCGTGTGTATTTATTTTTATGCTGCGCTAGCAATCAGACTTTCCAGAAACGGGACGAACAAAATCCAGCTTACAGTTTTCCTCCAATGTTTAGTCATTTTTTCTGATAACAGAATACTGTCGATTTGTCAATTATGTATATGCCGAAAAACTGATGACCGTATAATTTTGAGCGGCATGTTTGAGCGCATACCAATATACGGTTTCTTACGAACGCATGTAAGTACACAGTAGTTCTGTACGACTCACCACTTGTTGCCTGCTATATTCGGTTGGAGTTTCTCTTTAACAAAAGAGCCGAAACGCGAAATTTCTCTCAGGAGAAAGAGAGCCCCATGTTTTGAAAACTGTTCCAGTGTTTATGGAGGTTCTGTCTTTAAAATGTGTGGCCCATAGTCTCTGCCGATGATACTGTAGTGTGTCGTGTGTTTTGCTCTAAATCGAGCGTTATACAATTTATAACAGTTGTTGCTGTAGTCATTTAATGCGTTTTATCTTTATTGTTGTTTAATTGATTATATATAAGATTTCGTGACAAAAGAACTGCATTTCCGTCTTATTAATAGACGCGTGTTAGATGGATATACTGTGTTTATCGTAGCCGACATTCCACTTAGTGACCCGACCGAATGCAATGAACACCTCAATTTGCCCAATATGAGTTGCTAGATCAAAATGAATGGTATGGCAGCTATTTTCTTGCGTGTTGTGCTTTGTACTTTCATAATAAATGTACAGAATAATGTATTATAACCCATTTCATTGCGTTTCTATGCAAATCATCTATTAAGGAGTCAAATTTTGCACTATTTTTGCAGTGCTCCCATGGGTAAAGGACATACAAGTCTACCACATAGGTACTGACATTCTGGTGAAATGGCACTACGATGAGGTTTCATGTAAACCAGTCAAATTTCTGGTGATGTTATTGAACTTGAAGTATGAAAAGTTTGCGGATACGTTCGCAATGAACACGTCCACAGTCCTCTTCAATAACTGTTCGCCAAATGAAAGTTATCACATCAGAATCACTTGGAAGCTTCAAAGAAAACGTACCCTTTCATCAGAATACGTGGTTGGATTGGAAAACGTCAAGTATGGTAATTCATGTTTTCAATAGATGCAATCATCCATCATTGTTTCAAATTTTCAAATGCAGACTCAGAAATCGTCTACAAACAATTTGGATGTTAACACATCACTACATAAAAACTTGTAATCAGTTCAATCTATTTCAGAACTGTTTAATGGATTGATATTTTGGAAGAGTTGACTATCTGAGTCAAATCAAGCAAATAGGACTAACGGAAACGTTTTTTTGTCTTAACGTCATGCTACGCAAGAATGTATGTTCACATCCAGTAAATCTTTCGTTACACGCTACTTACTAATTCGACTACTTAATGTGCTGATTGTTGTTTAAGATTGAATTTGATAAGAAAAACGCATTTTTGGTGACCGTGACTGACTACACTAATTATAGTTAAACAATATTGAAAATTTTAAAGTTTCGATTTACGTTGAACAGTCAGAAACGTGAAAATATTTACTTTTATACAAGCCGAGCATTTTAACAAGTGAAATGTGCGTTGTTCGAGCACAAAGGTTACAGTTGGCTTCGTGACAATTACCATGAATTTTTAAACGTCGTCTTTACATGCCAAACTGCTTAACGTTTTCTGAATATCACTGCTTCACTATTCCAGACGTTCTCCCGCATATCCACAATCTGTACTGTGGAACAATTGATTTATTTGTCTCCAACTAAATTTTGAAAGTTACCTTTCAACCAACAACATAAGTCACAATTGATACGAGCGGTGCAACGTTCAAATGTGTATTCCGTTAGATATTAGGCGATTGGTTTTCTATAATTCACTCTCAATCGATCAGCGTGGTTTTCAATAACTCAACCAGTCCACTGATACCTAGTCTACATCTGGTCTACCTAGGTACAACAATCCGATATCCACATTGACCTGTGACGAAACTTATTCTTACTACTGACTACTAGCTGCTCTATCGAGAAAATGCATGTTGACTGTAGCAAACTATAAGAAACCGGCTTCATCGACAGCCAGACACATCCTAACAACCGGACACCTAGTAAATACGGTCAGATCATTCAGTTTATCGTTACGTGATCACAGCCCGAAACTGCTAGCTATCAGCAAAGCAAGATTACTTAGACAATCTACATCAATTATTCATGCGTACAGAAAGCACTGACACAATAAATCCGCTTGTCAAACAACTGAAACTAATTCGCTGATCTGTTCGTGTGCTATTATGTGCAGTCCTTTCTTACAAACGTTTTTTAGCTTATCTCAACGATTGTTAAAGGTAAATCGAAATGGTAACAATTAGTGGCATTTCTCCTTCTTCTGATTTTCACAAAGTAGATAAAGAAATTCAATGTTTTAGGTTAATCGTTAGCCAGTAATTCTTATGTAGTTTAAGGTCATGAGTAAAACCGTTCAGAGTAGAGCAAACATAACAGAAATACGTCGGCATGTCAGTGGAATATCAGTGATATTATGTTTTAAAATATCCATAAGTTGTGCCTCATACGAGTAGTTAACGCATAAAAATTGGAGACGTTCTCCGCGTTTGGGTAAACCTAAGCTTTGGTTTAGTTTGAAAGGAGGTACATGAGGTGAATTTTCGTCCAGTAAAACCTCATCAACAATGTATATCTTCTTATTGATATCTTAGAAGAATTCTCTAAGCTACCGCGTTAAAATGTTTGACCGTAATCATTTATGACATTGTCTATATCGGTCGGAATTAAAATTCTGTCTCGATAAAGGCAATGACAACTGATGAAATGAAATTTGAGTCCAGTATTTTCTTTTATGGTGAGCCAGCAGAAAAAAATAGCTGAAGGTTGAAGTTGTTTCTAACTGCGAGTAGCATTCAGTTTGTTGACTGTGTTAAGCAACTAGGACAAACGAGATAAAAACGTGCCCTAAGTTAATGATTTTATGAATAGGTTACCATGCACCGAATTGAGAGTACTTATTGTTCAGTCCGAAGTGTATCTGGACAGTGAATTCAATGCATTACGGAACAAAAATTTTAAGTATATATATCATCATAAAGGTTCATTAAAAGGATATTGTTTTTTGGCATACTCAGAAGTGTTTTCCTATTTTTAGGATGGCAACCTCCTACACTAAACCTAGTGGGATCTGAGACCAGTATACTACTTTCCTGGGACGCAATCGATCCACATATTGATTTCTACACGGTGATAATGTTTGAACATGGGCTTATCAAGAACGTCGTCCACTTAGATCCACAAACGACGAACATGAAAATCAATAATACGAACCCTTGTACTCAGTATGAATTCAGTGTTGGTGCCAAATCCATTGCTTCCAATCAGTTTTACGATTTCGGTCAAATTACGTATGCGGGCGGTGAGTTGATGCAAACATCTATTTGTTTTCTACCTGTTGTTCAGATAAGTGTTTGTTATTGATTTTCTTTGCTTTAGGTTGATGCGGCCAAGGCGTTTTATTGACATATGCTTCTGTTAATTTAACTTGACAATTGACTAATTCCTGAACTGTGGAAGTTGTACAACATAATTTGTATCTACAAATGAGAGACCGTTCGATTAATTATTTTCCAATTTGTTTCACTTTTTCCATTCCAAGGATCCGCATAGTTCGGTCGAACCTAACAGTCTGTCCAATCTTTTTTGCATTTACAACTTGACCAGGAAACGGACAATTTGTTGTATTCGTTAGACGAAAATTGATCCGCGAACGATCAACTACTTGAAGACTAAGTACATCCATATTCAGTTCTGAGATGGACCTAAGAACAGTATGGTGAAGATTGATGTTTATGGTGACAGTGACAAACAAAATGAAATTATAACTTGGTAAGGGTAGGCAAGACAATTAAGCTACTGACAAATGCCGCTGGGGGACAGTCGTCCATATTTAACACACAGTACCAATGTCTCATACTGGTAAAGAGCGAGGCAATGGACCACACAAAGTTTATCGGCACCGTCAACGCGAATGCAAACGGTTCAAGCTCGAAGTCATGATGGAGAGTCAATACAAATGCCAACCCGTCGTGTGCGCTCTCCGATCTTCACGTGAGACTGACATCTGCACTCACCTTCTCACCGAACTGGAACGGAACACTAATGTCAATCTGCGCGTGCTGACATCAGAATGCCAACGCATGCTCAATCTCAAACAAGACACGGCAATGATGGAACGCGGACTTCCGTCAACAGCAACCAACACCGTGTATGCTGTTGTCCATTTACTGTCACTGGTCACGCACTGCAGGTCCCTAGATTTGATCTCGGACAAGCCGCCTACTGATTGTTGGAATCGCTACGACTGGCACCGTGTTCGTTTCTGCTAGTTCAAACAGCACGTATACCATAAATGTAATCGATCAAGCCATAAAGAGGAACATTGTAGGTTCGGAAGGCCATACACGTCTAGCAGACGGTTCACAAGTCGGACCAGGTGACCGTTAAAGAAGCACTTGAAATAGTCGACATCAGTTTACTAACCGCTAAAAATTAGCCACTACTTGAATCGATGGCACACTGGTGCAGCTGTATCTCGATACAGCTTCAGACGTTATGCTTCCTTCTAGGAGTAATTGGGGGCTAATTAGCGTATCAGTAGTGCAGACGATAAACAAGAGGGCCCAGAATGCATCCGGTGGTTCTTTACGACTTAATGACTAACCTCGATGTATTTTCCGGATAAACTGCTAGACGAAACGCGCTGCTTGACCGACCTTCATGGCTTGGATTGGATGATTGGTCTTGAGCTGGTGGAGCTTTTGCTGAATCAATTGTGTCACTGTATTTCTGTCATTAATGGTCGTTGTAATGTACCACCACGAGTACCCACACAACACATCTAAGCTTTCCAATAAGTTCGCAGCAATCTTCCAAAATGATCTCTGTTGCTGTAAGACGACAAAAACTCCTCCCAACTGAGGCCCGATGCGACACTTATGTTCCGACCCGGAAGATCAATTATTTAAGCGATCCTAACCATCGTCGACCAGACAAATTGTCAGAGACGAGTTAGATTCACCCAACTAGTGAATCAATACGAGTGGGCAAACTCGATCGTTATCCTGAAAAAAAATAAGCAAAACTATTCTTATTTGCGCTGATCTCTTCAGCCATCTTAACGTTACGTTGAACGATCATCAATATCCATCCTCTGTGCCAGAAGATTTATACACCATGTTGAGCGGTGGTCGTTGCTTGCCAAACTGGACCTGACAGATGCTTACCTACAGTATGAAGCCGCACCATGCTACAAACATTTACTGACTACCAATACCCACCGTGAATTGTTCCGGTACATGCGTTTACTATTTTGCGTTAGGATTTCTCACGTGATCTTCAAACAAGCAATGGACAGGATGCTGACAGATGTCTCTTGTGTGGTTGTTTATTTGAACGGTATCGTGGTGACCGGCGCTGATGAGAATAAGTTGACAATATACGTGGATTATGTACACAATCAGATCAAACAGTATGGATTTCACATACATGGGAAGAAATGCAGACTTTTTTTATGTCCAGTCAGATAATTGAGTACATCTTCGATTACAGCGACTGCCACCCTAACTTAGGCAATATACAGAGAACTGTCATATACTTCCGCCATTCGACTAACCCGTTATTCCTCATTCTTTGAGTCTCATCAGCCATTATAGCGCATTGTTTCCTGATATGCAACGCGTCCGAGTAGCCACGAATTGATTATTGGCCAAGGGTCAACCCTGGGAGTGGAAAGCTGAGTGTTGATGTGTTTGATGAGATAAGGATGACGTCCAACTTCAACAAACTGCTGAAACTATGATATCACCCTTGACATTTTGACGGCACCGGATGCATCCAACTACGAAATAGCAGTTGTTATCTATCACGTTTTTTCGGATGGCCCATGCTGCCTGCTCCTTTACGCTAGCAGAAAAGAACCATGGCCAACTAAAGAACGTAGCTATTGCACTGGTCTTTGCAGTGAAGAAATTTCGGAAGATGCTAACTTCATCCAACTCACCGATCAAGACCCCCTGCATGCAGTTTTTGGATAGGAGAAGGGGATTTCTGTCTGCACGGTGTACCGGCTCCAATGGCCGGCCCATCTATGACTTACAAATCAAGTACACATCCACCACGATAACTGGGTATGGGGACTCATTCTCTTCCTCTACTGAATCACAGATACTAGACCCAGACTAATCGACGGTTGCAACCGTATCAATAGAACCAGAAGTAAACCAGAGAGCCTCAGATACCCCGCACACTTCCACTTATTTCGAAAGCGGTCCGCGAGGCAACATAAAGTGAAGCAACAGACACGTCTTGTTTCAATGTCTGTACGCATTGGCCTCACTCAGGATTTTCAAGCGTCCTGGCACGAAATGTTCACGGACATTCCTCGCTATCTACTCTTCTAACAGACATCCTGGAGCCAACAGCATGAAAGCAGTAGCGTGTAGTAATGTCTACTAGTCAGAGGTGGACGAGAAAATAGAACAACTGGTATGCTTTCGTTGTGACTGTGCATTGACATCTAAGGCAACCTCGGAATCTTCATTACAGTTGTGGCCCGGCTTGGTAGCACCACGATCTAGAAGTTACCTGGATTTAGCGAAGTCATTTCAGAGGCAAAACCTTTCAATCGTTAGGGTTGCAACAAGCGACCGGAGATCACCTTGATGCAGACGACCACCACAAGCACTACTATCTCCTGCCTTCAGAAAATCTTTAGCACAGTCGGTTGTCCAGAAAGGCTTGTGAGTGACAACAGACTCTATTCTACCTTATCGATGTTCGCAGATTCCTGCAAACAAAACGGCATCAATCACATTCGTTTATCGTCTTTCCATCCGCAGTCCGACGGACAGGCTGAGCATCTTGTGAGCTCGTTTTAACGTGCCTTTCTGAAAGTCCAAAGGGAGGGAACCACCAAGTTGGAGACAGTTCTGATGAATTATCAAGCCAGTTGGAGCCAACATCGGTTGGAAGGTTCGGTAACCGCTGAACTCTCTTTGGCTATCAGTGCTCATGTCGGAAACCGGAAACAACCATGAAAGAATAGTCTACTAGATGCCACGTGTCGGAACTTCGGGATCTCCAAATTGGTCACACGGTAGTGGAACGCGACTGGCGGAAACATTCGGTAAAATGAACCATTAGTCGGTTTCGGAAGCGGCTTGAGAATATCATTCGCAAGGCACAAGCGGGAAAAAATGTCTGGGAGTACTACGTTAACCGACGGTAACGCATTGCCATTTTCGACTGAACGCAAAGGTGAAGGAGTTCTTGCTGAATATCCTTCTGGATACCCTTTATGTAAAGCAGACGGAATCTACCGTATCACCCAGTGTTATAAAGGATTTCCCTCCACACTGCCTGTTGCCTAGACGCTAAGCATAATGAACACAGAGAACAACAACGCCTATGCGAATCAGTCTACAATGTCACTCCTACGATCAAAGTACTTTATATGCTGGCTAGCTAATTACAATACGTTGTAAATAGTATAGGTAAAACCAAACATCTAAATAATATCAGAAGGATGTGTAACCAAAGTGTAATGCAAATAACAGACAAATATAACAGGTGTACTTACAGCAAGTTTTCGGGCAAAATGCACAGATGTAATCCGGGAACGTGTTGGTGGAGTGTTGGGTGGAATCCTATAGATGTCAACTTAAGGATCTACAGGATGGAAACACTGTAACCCACGGAGCACTGTAACTGTGGTTTTGTTCACCGGCGCGCGAGAGACCCAGACAAGTTGTGTGCACATGTGTGTACGGTCTCGTTGTCATGTCACCTCCGGTGAGGACACTGGGTTTAATCACGTGTTATAGGCTAATGTCCGAAATAAGGTTTGTTGTGTGTGCTGATGTGTGTGCGTATGCGTGTGTGCGTATGCGTGTCTGCGTGCGTGCGACATTGACTACAGTGGTGTTATTGATGATTAGTCCAGGATTTCATTGATTTCAATTTGAACATCACCCACAATTGATCGCAGCTGTCGCATTCCCATAGACTATCCAGTCGGCCCCTTTCGAAAACAAGCTCTGGACTCGAGTTTCGCTCTCATTAGAGCTCGTCAGTAGTGCATATCCTCGCCACTGCCGGGACTTGAACCACGGACATGCTGTTCATGAGGCAACCATGTTTTACCACTGCGCCATTGGTCTCACGTTAGGCACGACCGAATTATCATATGTGAACGCTCATCCACTTTCGCTTGTGAGTAATGATCAGGTTGCCCGGTCGTCTCGAAATGGAGACACAGTAGCTGTCCTGTTAACTCCAATCGATAACCCCGCGGTTAGGACTTCCTAGACAAGTCGAAATTTCCGATCTCATTAAACCTGCTAGGCGATATATTAGATTACTGATGATTAGTCCGGGATTTGATTGATTTCAAGTTGAACATCACCCACGATTGATCGCAGTTGTCGCAATCCCGATGGACTATCCAGTCGGCCTCTTTCGAAAGCAAGCACTAGATTCGAGTTTCGCTCTCATTAGAGCTCATCAGTAGTGGTGTTGACAAACTGTGAGTTGGTCGAAGTCACTGCAAAGGCATGCGCATGAGGGTCGCTCAGCGGTGAATGTGTGGTCGTAACATCCTGGTCACATGCCGCAGTAAGTCGGTCCAGACATATGCCCTTGACCTCACAACAATGTGCTGCTACAGTACTCAAACAGAAGGCGTTAGGAATAGTATTAACCTAACCCTGAGGATAAAAGTTCATGCGTTCTTGGTAGACTACTATATTTGGCCTTTTTGTTGTCTTATCTTGTTGTATCGTAATTCATGGGTAGTGTACAATCCATCAGGGTTAGGAATATTTGGTCCGAACATTCCTTTGAAAAGTCCGTGTTCCAAGACAGCGCAAATTTTGTTTTCAATGCAAGGGATATCATTTTTCGCAAAAACGACAATTCATGGAATCAGTGAATGCCACAGTGTTACATTACTAAGAGCACTGGCAGTCAGTTACGCGGCTAGTCATTTGACAACCCAGTCTTGATCGACACAATGGTCATAGTATACATAACTCGTGACCGTGTCATCAGGCGGCCGTCAAACGTCGCTGTCACCAGTGAACGACGTGCAGTACGGCAGACACTTAATCAGTACTTAGAGTATGCGATCAACCTAGCGTAATCTGCAGTTTTATTGCCAACAGTGTCAGTTGAAGAATTGGAGACTTTTCAACTACAGGCCGATGGACCGTGGTATTTTTCAGTCTTCCAAGGTTACACAAACTAAGAGGCAGAGACAACGGCAATCGAAAACGGAGATCTTAAGTACATTTCAAATGTGGATGGATCAGGTCTGTAACTGCAGGGTAATAACAAATGCACACAGGCATTGCTAACTTTTCCTGCAACTAACAACGGAACGTTTTTGGGATGCCAAAAATGACGAGGATTCGCAACCGTGTGATGTTTTCGTCTTCCGTGTAAACTTCCGAATATTAGTTTCCTCAACCGTTGCGCTTTCTTTCCTTCATAAGTGCTTGGACAACAATATACCGCCTATTCACGGGTCGGGGTTTCGATTCTTCGGTGTGCGTGGTGTTGATGATACTCAACTAGATCGAAATAGCCATTCACCAGTTCGTTGGTGGTCACTCGGACCAATCATTTACAAAAAGCTCCGGTATTACTTAGGAACGATACTGCTGAAATAGTCGAACTAAATTTGGGTTTATTTTGGAGACAGTGAACAATCTTTCTCCACAATCCGGAGGATTATAGTATACCGTCAAATCCACACAAACTTATACATTAGTGGTTGGTGTTAAGTAAAATGTACATTGCATTATGTCTTATCAAACTGTATTAACCGAAATGTTTTGAAGTTCATTGTTAGAACAATAACTATCCCAACTACTCAAAAGTCGAAGATTAAAACGCGCTGAAGCGGAAGGTGCATATATGTCATGACCGGAGAAACAGAGTTCTGCACATTATGACATGGTCGTAATCGCACATTTCCAACAGTCCAAAGGTTTCCACTACCTATACAGTGACACGTAATCTACCTAGGTGCCTGGTGGTGTCGAAAACATTATCGTTAAAAGCACTGTTAAGCATGCCGCAACTAGACATTCTCAAATTGTGAGCAAGAAAAATGCAGAGAGTAAAATCAAATCATGGCACGCAGAAATTCACAAAAGTAGTACCAAATTCCGTCATGTGTAAGGTCAGAGAAAGGTCTCAACCGAAAGTGTTCTTTGTCCGTCAGAATTCAGTCGGAAAACTGACAATACCTTACAGATATGATGCACTGACAAGCTGTGGAGATCGCCAGTTACCAGGGCCAGCTGACAGTTGCAATGTCAACGCTCAGATCAGTTTTGCTAGTTACAAACACAGATGATGGGACCAAAACAGACTCTTCTTTGACTGAAGCAGTGGGGGTGGAAGCGATAAAGATAGTACTGTTTCAGGTAGCTGCAACCAGAGGCTGAATAATCTAACTCCAGTCAATACCCACTGTAACATTCACTGTCAGTATCTTCGTTCCGTTGTTCCCTCCCGTTTGGCCACTCGATTGTTGCCAATTGCATTGACATTTGCTTTCACAGATGTTTTGTTCACGTTATGTGTAACACGCTTGTTTGACTTAGTTCAGCTCTACTGTAAAGAGTGTAACTATGATATGACAAGTAGGCGTGACCATTTATTGAATTAGTTCCACAAACGTGGTGTGGTATGACACTTATACAACAAGTCATTTGTAGCACGTACAGCAAAGGTGTGATTCCAGAGCACCTTAGAATTGTCAGATGTTCTCCCTAGGAAACTGTCAGGATATGTGACGGAAGAAAAGGGGTAAGTTGCTTGCAGGGAACCTTGTGAATAAATCACCATTGTTCCAAGGGGTTCAGTTTTGTTTATATCAAAAAGCAGACTCAAGACAGTATAATTTTTATTAAAGTTAAACAGCACTGGAAGACACGTTGCTGAACTGCATCTCAAAACAATGAAAGTCTGGCCATTGACAAATCGTGGTAAACCAGGAACAGTTGTCCGGAAACCCAATAAGGGGCTTAAACGAATAGCACAACAGTGATAAGTACGTTAAGGCTGATTGCGAGCTTTGTCACAAACATTTGCAAAAGTTATGGTTTTGCCTTCAATTTTCTTACATATTACTTCCGATTAACCATTTTAGTTCGCAAGCACTGATAACAACATTATGAATATGGTTATCTGAGAAGTTTTGCGCATATATATTTATCCGGATGACTAACTGCAAAATACCTAACTGTTTATTGCTTCTCAGGGTTACCGCCCAAACCACAAGTAACCTACCTTGGTGGTTCACGTGTCCATGTCAAATGGACCACAAACGGGTTGTGTAAACCAGATCGTATCCATATACACCTTCGAGCACCTGCACACCATATGGCGCCAGTTGTTGTCACGGGGACGGAAGACTTCATAGTGGTTACTGGGGTAAAACAGTGCACTATGTATACAATTCAATTGAGCTTCAGTTTTCTAAACGGACAAGAGTACCTCTCTGAACCTGTACGTATGACATTCTTCTCAGGTAATTTAATTCTTTCCACTGAAGTTTCACCGTGCATCACTTGCAGAAGTAAACACACATATTTAAGTGCGCTGGTTCAACTGTAGAACCATCACTGCATATTTTTGTATTTAATGCTCAGGTCGTTCTGTTTTTTATCATGTACATTGCATTGTATATTCGTGTAAGCGTTTGTAATCGGATTTTCACATCCTTCTGTTTGACAGTTGTAGTTGAGGAGGACTGAAAGATGTGTTCACCGACTGATTAGAGAAGACCAGCGTTTTTGAAGATATGACATTTCTACTGGTGAGCATAGCAGCGATTTTGCAAAGTAAAAACTTTAGTAAAGCTGTTGGAAGAGCGTCGATATTAGGAGAGAACGAAAGCGGTCAAGTGTAATTGTTTGCCTCCCGGGTACATGAGTCTACAGTCATAATAGAACTGAAGTTATTGCATATGGTTTATCATGATCAAAGTGTCTTGGTTTGATCATCCATGATACACCACTATCATCATCGCTAAAATAACATTACGTCAGATTATGATTATTGTCGCTCTATGGTGCCAAGTGGCTGTCCGATACTTGACGGGTCACACTGTATCGAGCTGTGGCAACAGAACATACGTAATTCTAGTAGAATATCGCTAAAAAGAAAGCAATAAAGTCAGAACATAATGTGTACAAGTTAAAAACATTAAAACTTTACCAAATGAGTCTGTAGTATCGTACTGACCAGACATACAAATTCTTCTTTCTCTTTTTTGCTGTTTATTACATGGAACCTGTTTGGTTTCGATACTGTGACCCACTTCTTGCATACATGCTGCAGCAATCGCCACTAGGGAACTCGAAAAGCATTTGTTCTAGTGAAAGTGGCGGTTTTAAAGTGCTCATTACTTAGTATCAAGCTCCAAGCCATTTTTATTACACAATCATCAGGTGTTTGTTGCTTTGCGGGAAACGTCCGGAGTGTAGTTTGGTGCAAATAACTTTAACGTACAAGCCACTTGGCGTATATTTATAACCTTCTAAAATTTCTTAATCTCATTCGGTTTTGTTCCTTTTGCCTCAGTCACAGGTAACAGTGTAATGAACATCCGAGTAGTAAAAAATTAACAAATAGGCAGAGTTGACCATAACAACATCAATACCTTGTAAGTCAATCAACGCTTTGTATAGTAGATTTATTATCAGGGTATAAATTTTACTTCATATGATATGCTTAAACTGTTCTAGCGTGAACAACGTCCTAAGACACAACTACAGAATGTATTAGGCAAAAGAGGGGAACCAAAATTAGGAAGAGAACGTATGACAAAGACGACTACCCAATCACCGAATCAACCAGATTTGAGACGTTACAGAGGAAAACTTTCCTGCACTCCAACTTCACGAGAGAATACCGTCCGTCTCAACTGATGGTGAACAGAGTATCTTGTTGATTGCGGAAACAGACGATGAAACACTGCCTTTCATCGAAGGCATTCTGATGATTAGTCGCCGTAGCTCGGTGATGGAAATTTCTTTGTTCAAAACTTCCGGTTAGATCTGCATTCATCTTGAAAATCGGGGTGGCTGTGCTTAATACAGCTGACAGCTGATACCGTTTACATCTCTGTGCTGGAGAAGATCAAGATCTCTCAAACACATAATCACTAAGTGCTTCATCCGTATGCACATAACCACTCCGGACTTATGCACAAACAATCCAGTTTCATCTCAATTGAATGTATTCTCTTTAATGGTTCGAACTAACTCTAGTCCAGTCCTCGGCCGATTGAGCTGGTGTCTGTTGTGATTTCGTATACGGCGTACGAGCGCGTAAACAGACGACACAATAACGGCTAATGAAACGATAGATGACGGAACGACGTTCAACGGTAATGAACAACTGACTAGGAAGTATGCGTAACTACTTCGTATCTTTCCGGCTATCCCAACCACCTGAGGCTAACGAAAGAACACAGAGAAAAGACTGGCCTACGGACAGAGCCACTTTATGTCACTCAATCCGAAGACAACACGGTCACAAACTAGACCGTATTTGAAGGGTTTGTGACCAATAAGAAAACAAGGACAGAAGTGGAACAGACAAAGATCCAGACAAAAATCCAGACAGTACAGAGATTTCCTACTTAAAAGACGAGCGTATAGGCTGGGTGCCAGAAATTGGCACAAAGGTTGAGATCGCAGTGACAGGTGAAGTGGCACATGACCGTGCCGACTATGAAGGTCACTTCGAATAGAATGAAATAGGCCTTTCCATGGGCAAATGAAAACGATATTTTTGGGGAATTGGGTTCTTCCCCGACAGTATCACAAGTACTCTTTCGGTTACGCAACAAAAGACGATGTTGTACCTGGTTTCGAATTCGTAGGGAAATCGTAATGTCCCATTTCCTGAGTAAGCATTTAGCTTTTTGTGGTAGCAGGGTGCCACGCATTGGTGTATTTTTGATGCAGGATGTCAGAAAACTTTGGTAATCGTTCAAGGCACTGAACACATGTTGATTCCGATGTAACATCTTAATTTCACAACTGCATTCCATTGGTTAACTGTTCCTTTCCTTAATAATAAGGTATTCAGTAATCGCGAGTTACTATTTGTAAGGCATTCGATTAGACATCTAATTATCTTCCCTTGTCTACTTAGGTGAGAAATTTCCATCGGTTCCAATACAATTGATTTGTTCGGATCCATAAGATTTATTATTAAGCAAGATTGAAGTGTTGATATTCTATGGGAACCTACTTTGCTATCACCCGCGAGATCTGTGATACATAATTACGTGGTGTGGATACAAGCGCAACCACTGATGAACTGTCTATACCGGAATGGTCCCGTCGTTATCCATGTTAATAACAGTACAGTGATAACAGCACGTTCATTAGGTCAAGCTCGACTGCAAAACTATCCAACTCCTGAAATTGTAATGCTTGAAAACAATCGCGTGGATGTGTTAAACTGACTGATTGTGAAGTGAACATAGGCTACTAAGTTGTTTATAGTGCATGTGGAGTGCTAGTAGTCAGATAAATTTGGTGTGATTTACGTCCCCATTGCTATTTTGCAAATTCAAATAACTCGAGCTGGATCTACGACTTTCAAGATTCGCAAACTTAACAACGACATGAACAACCTTAGGACTCAACAGTGAACGTGATGGGACTATTTTTTTATGGTGATCGATTCGGAGAAGTTTAGCACTAAAAATCGTCTGTGCCAATACGTAAAGAAGCGGTCTTTCCATGCCGTGTGTGTTCTGTGGTAACAACACTAACTTTTGAAAACGCCGGGCAGTTCTTAGGATCGTCGTGGGTGGAAGCATCATGTATGTAACCAGGGTGTGGTACATACAACGAACACAACTTGACGTTTTCGGCATGGCTGATCATCGCGAATATAAGAAATGCATCCGTATCTCACGACCTAGCCATTAATAGGGTATGCTTGATTGAACTGGAATTCACCGAGTGAACATCGTTGTAGCGAACGTAACTGTGTGTAGCCGTTTGTTGTAACGAGACCTTCGCTACGATTAAAACAAATTCACTTTCCGATAAAAATTGTTTTTTCGCTACAGAAGCGTTTGTTATGACGTTTATTTGCTTTAACTAGGGTTATGGTTTAAATCCAGTTCAGTGTAAGGTTGACCACCGCAAGATCTCTCATGTACCATATCGTAGTTTTACGTGCACCACTTGCATTGAGACAGTACGGTTCATTGTTGAAATCTTCCACTATTTCTTTCATTGAATAGGCAGTAGTGGACTGCACTCTCAAAATGCACCAGTGTGCACTGAAACAACGTGATTACTGAGAAGTTATAATTCCATTTCATTCGGAGCTAAGGTGGCACACTTTCCCCCGTGCCACCTAATCCGTTAGTCCTTTCACCCGAGTGATGGAACATTTAGTGAACACGTGGGTATGCGCTAGATCCTCGTCCACTAACAATGTAATAGGCTTTTCCTGAAGAGCAACCGTAACGCAGTCCCAACAAGTATGGAACAAGAGAAGGCAGTGGGGCTTGGAAGCAAACCGTATATTTCCAGCAATGTTTGGAAATATGGTAAATAGTTAGCTCTAGCCTAGTCTGGGACCAACGGCAGCAACCAAGAGGAAGAAGAAAAGAAGCGCGAGATGGGCCACAGCTCACTCGGCGGCACTTAAAAGCGCGCCAGGCGAAAAGTGCGTGGAATCTTCTGGTGTGTTTAACAACCGCAGAATAGGTCCGGGTTAAACGACCTTGAAGAATGGAATAGTAGATGAGTCGTTAGGAAATAGACAAGCATTCACTGCATGCAATTAGTTGCATGACTGAAGAAAGTGGCACCGAGTTCGTATCAGGCCTCATATAACAAACGTACACAGAACCATGCGTACAGAACAGACAAGCGGGAAAACACGGTTGCAGCCGGGTTCCTTAGAGAAGCCGTACGATCACTGGTCACTACACACATCACGCTTAACATCACAGTTCGTTAGCATCTACAGAAGTGTTGTATCGAATACAGTACCTTCAAGAACGACCTCCGTAATCTTGCATCAAATTGCACGTTTCCTGAACATCAACTCCACACACAGTGGAATGGATACACCTGTGGACACCTTTTTCATTAGCGTCCTGCTGTCATACAATGTTAAGCACATTTAGAAGAGATCAATTTGAGAAAAATCTGGACTTCCGCTGGATTCGAACCAGCGACAGAAACACCATACCCAAACGCGGCAAGCGCTCTACCAGCTGGGCTACGAAGCCACGCCGGAAGCTCAGAAATTTCACATCTGGACCTAGTTACTCACCCGACAACTACTTACTAGTTAAGCACATTGATAGATGAGATGAGAGACAATACAAAGTATTGATTGCACGCCTTCTTAGGCGAGGGAAGGTGTGTGTGTATTCAACAGACCTGACCTTTTCTGCCACCTTGGCGTGGTGTTCAGACTTGTGTGTTGTTTTCAGCCGGTCGGCTAAGCTGACTGGAACATAGGTCTTCGCAAGTTTAACCATGTCAGATTGGTCGAAGGGGAACAGACAGAAAAAATGTGGTTAGGCTGATTGTGGTTGGCGCAGGTGTGTGGTGTTACGCTCCGGCTTGATCCTTGTTTTTATGTGTGAATTGTCTATCTCTGCAGTAGTATTAGTCGGGATTTGTGTTGATCTTATAGGTGTGTGGCTTTCGAGCCTGGGCGTAGCTACTGCAATTTGCATGTGGTCGATTTTGTTGCGACTGTGTATTCATGCGTCACCCGCTGCCTTGCGATACAAGCTTTTGAGCCAAAAGCTATAGTTGAGGGCCCTAATCGCTCTCTTGTTTAACTCTGGGCGTCCCGGCAATATGAAAAGCTCACATAACCTATGCAAGTACAACATAAATCAAATACCACACTACATTGGCCGTCGCATAGGATAAAGCGGGTCACCATATCTGCTGTTTGCAGCAGGGTGCATAGGTGAAAATATGTCACTATCGAACCATTATCATTTCCGCTCCCCTAATTACCCTGCCAGCGCAAATCCTAGAACATGCAATGCTCATTGGATACTCAGTAAAACGAGGATCGACTTCTGATACTCCCATGGACACAAGACGCTTTCCATTGAGACATGGAGTGTGCGCACGCTGCTGGATGGATACAGCAGTACATGACGACCAAAAAGGTGAACCGCACTGATCGCGATGGAACTGCATCGCTATGAGATCGACGTAGCAGCCTTGAGCGAGACATGGCTTGCGGGCCAAAGTAAGTCGCAAAAAGCACGTACCGTGCAGACCTTCTACTGAATAGGTTACCCGACAGACGGTGCTCGGGAGCATGGTGTCTGTTTCGCAGTCGCCAATCGCATCAATGTTTTGATGATGGGCGAACCGCACGACATCCACCCTCAAATGCCGTCTACGCGCCTGCGACTCGGTCGAGGTAAGTGTGCCACATCTCTCAGGGATTACGATCCAACTATGTGTCACACTGATGATATAAAGGACCAGTTTGATGACCAACTGTCCGCCACAATCCAGTCGATGCCGGTGACTGATCGACTGTCTGTTCTGGGTGACTTGAACACACAAGTCAGGTGCGACTCGGTAGCTTGACCGGGAGTCCTCGGACCTTACGGCATTGGTTCAGTCGGTGAGAACGGTGATCGTCTGCTCCACCTGTGTGCTACTCACGAGCTGGCTATCAAGAACGCGCGATTCCAGCTGGATGTGAGCGACATCACGACATGGATCCATATACGAAACGGTCATCATCACTTGTTCGATTACGTGGTTGTGAGACAGCGCGACATTCGTGAAGTGCGTTTCACGCAAGCGATGTGCGGCGCTGAATGTATCAACCATCATAGACTGGTCAGGACTAAATGATTTATCCATGTACGCAAGTCTGTTTACTGTAGATCTTCCGGACAACGGCAGAAGTCGGTTATCAAACGACTGAAGAACTGGGAGACGAAGACCGCCTTTCAGTGTGCAGTTGCCGCTCGTTTGCTCGACGTTTCTATATCCACTACCCCAGAGGGTATGTGGCAGTTGATCGAGGAACGGCCCACGACGGCAGCCACCGGGACGATCGATGTCAAACGCCAGAAACCTCCGGGCTGGTTCGACGACCACAGCGCGGTTATTGCCGAACTAGTACGAGGGAAGAATACCGCCTTTGATTACTCCACAGTGGAGCCGGAAAATGAGGCAAAGAAAGCGACGTTCCGAAGATTCCGCCGTCAACTGGCCAAACTTGTTCGCGGAATCAGGGACAACTGGTGAATGAAGCAGGGCAAGCGGATGCAGGGCTTCACAGATCGTCAACAACTTGTGGAGTTCTACGATTCGCTCGAAGCGATCCTCGGTCCATCTATCCAGTCTACTAAAGCACTGGTAGACGTGGACACCAGTTGTTAGTGCACCCAGCCAGAGTATATCATGAAGGTCTGGCGCAAGTAATTCGGTAACCTACTAAGGTGCTCTGCCACCATTGATTGGGTGACCGTGAACAGCCTGCCAAAACAGGCCATCAAGCTTTCACTTGCTCTCGTTCCCGATTTATTAGAGTTGCAGAGAGCGATTGGTCAACTTCGCAAAGGGGAGGCTGCAGGTGAAGATGGATTGCAAGGTCAAACTCTGAAGAATGGCGGGCAGGCAGTGGAACGTGCATTGTTCCAGCTGGTTCACTCCATCTGGTAGCAGAAGGTGATGCCACAAGATTTCAAGGTTGCCGTGATAATGACCTTGTTCAAAGGTAAGGTTAACAAGCAATGCCTCGACAATTAGCGGGGCATCAGTCTGCTGGACTGCGCAGGCAAGGTGCTTGTCAGAATCCTTTTGAGCCGGCTGAATGCTGATGTTTTGGAGGCCACTGTTTCTGAGGAGCAATACGGATTCCGGGCAAGTCGGAGTACGATTTACCTGGTGTTGGCTGCCCAACAGCTTCTGGAGAAGTGCCGAGAATGGAACCAGCCACTGTATGCCTTCTTCGTGAACTTCACAAAGACGTTCGATTCCGTGAGCCGCGAGGCATTGTGGACATTGCTTGGGAAGTTTGGATCTCCAGGTAAGGTCGTCAATTTGGTTAGATTGTTGCATGTGGGCATGAGGGCGAAGGTGCAATTGTGTGGATCTACCTCTGATGATTTTGACATTGTCACTGGCGTGAATCAGGGTTGTGTCCTAGCCCAATCCTTATTCAGTTTATATTTGTCTGTCATGTTAACAGTTGCTTTTCAAGAATCTGGAGAGGACGGCGTTGAGTTAGAGTACTAGACGGATGGGCTCCTACTGAATATTTGACGATTCGGTGCCCTAACCCGGTTACATACATCAACCATGCGCATGCTTCTGTTTGCAGACGACAAAGTGCTGTTCACACACAGCGAAGACAAACTACATCGACTGGCCACGGCTTTCGCGACCGCGTCATCCAAGTTTTGACTGGATATCAACATGTTTTCTTTCTTTCAGCCTTCTCCGGGCGGAGGTGTTATCTGTGCACTTTCACCGGAAATCCGTTTTAATAGAGGTGTTATCAGCAGCTGTACAGATTTCTGCGACTTGGGCAGCAACGTGTCCACCAATCTGTCCGTGGATCATCAGTTGAGAGCTTGTGTAGCAAAAGCTAGTACTCCTTTCGGACATATTGAAAGACGTGTCTGGAAGAAGCACAGTCTGAAGCTGAACACTATGCTCGTCGTCTACCATTCAATGGTGTTGTCTATACTGTTGTACGGCAGTGAAACGTGGACATTGTGTCAGTGGAATGTGCGTTACCTGAGCCGTTTTCATTTATAATGTCTCAGACGCATCTTGAGTATTCGGTGGTCGGACCTGGTTCCGAATACTGAGGTACTACGGCGAGCTTACATGAATGGAGTGGAAGCTCTGCTGAT
Organism: Paragonimus skrjabini miyazakii; assembly: GCA_014338405.1. Taxonomy (NCBI): domain Eukaryota; kingdom Metazoa; phylum Platyhelminthes; class Trematoda; order Plagiorchiida; family Troglotrematidae; genus Paragonimus; species Paragonimus skrjabini miyazakii. The sequence continues at coordinate 58,232 of JTDE01001478.1, read as the reverse complement.
GTTGAATCAGCTTCTTTGGCTGGGTCACGTCCGTCGGATAGGCGATGACTGTATTTCGAAGCAGGTGCTGTGTGGACAACTGAGATCAGGTAAGCGAAATCCTGGTGGTCTAAAGCGGAGATACAAGGAGGCTGTGCAGGTAAGTTTTTCACGCTATAAAATTTATCGTAGATGTCGGGAAGACTTAGCGTTGAACCGGACTGCGTAGAGGAACACGATTCGGACGAGTGTCCGCGAGTTCAACGATCAGTTATTACGCGGCCGAGAGCGAAAGTGCGCGGTATGTAAGGGACCCATCGGTGCCATAGGTCGTAGCGACATGATAATATGGCGTTGCGATGTATGCGGTCGCGAATACGCTCCTCTTTTCAGAAACTTGAGTGTCTGCGGTTTTCTACACATTCTTTTCTTGAGTCTTGTTGGTGTAGTGTGGTTCAATCTGAATTTTGTTTTACAACTTTATTCCCTCTGGAATGCAGTAAAGTGCAGTCATTTATTGAAATGTTTCTTGTATTACAGTTTACATATCTTTCTTCTTAGTATAGAACTTGTCATTGCAGTCTCTCTATCTGTTTCTCTTCTGAGGGATAAGGGTTTCCTTTTCGTGCTAGCCATTCAACTGGCTAACCAGCATTGGTCGGCTGGACACAAAGGCCTCACTCACACACCTGCTGATTTTATTCCTTCGAGTTTACACCGGAAACGTGGTGTGTGAGTTAAACCGGAAGTGGTTCAGCGCAAGCCACTTGGAGTGATGGTTTAAAGCGCAGGCGACCTTTGGCTTCGGTTACTGTAACAGGCTAATCCGTTTCGGATACCGCCGGCCAAACACCTGCTGTTTCTGGTCGTTTTTTGTATGCAAATTCCAAAAGCAATATTCTAAGTATCATATTGTCCATGGCTGATAGAAAAGAAAGACAAGGTTTTCATTCAATCTAGTCCGACATTCGAAGACAGCGGAATCGTTAGGGCTTAAGGTACAATGTGATTGGGTAATTTTGTGCAGGAAGTTAACAAGTCGAATGGTGTCTAGATAATGAAACCTATTGGTGATGCCCAGGATTCAAAACACTATTAATTCGGCGGAATTTGAGAAGTTTCTCAAACTGGTTTAATCTTCGGTTGAGGTCATCGTAACTAATGTTTTGTTGAATCGACAAGTCCATGTGTATTATACGACCACAAAATATATTACTGACAAGTAGCTTGATAGATTTGGTGGTTAGAAAGACATGGGTGCGAAAGATTTAGGATTCGGCTGGCTTCAAACATATGACAAGAGTTAAATAATTCTACAAACAGGGCATTTTAACACCAGAGTGATTTAATAATGTCGAGCGTTTGAAAATATCACCTGTGACCCCGATTTTCAATTTAGAGTTACCGGCTTGTGTGACATACAAAAATGCTTTGCCACTTTCATTAACCAGTCTTGTCGGATAATATTCCACCTTCTTCCCTACACAGGACCTGTAAGTTTTGTTCATTATGGTAGTTTGGTTTACAACTTCGGTCCATGCTTGAGGTTGGACAGCTCGTCCAAAAACTTGATTAACATTACTATTCCTAACCAGAATAACATTGAACATTGACAGTTACCACTTACAAGTTAGGTCCATATCCTGTGTCGTTTTTCTGCACAGCTGCTGAGGTCTTTAAACCTCCCGTTTGATAGTGAAGCAACTCTATTTTGTGTCACCCGTTACAGCGCATGGTACACAAAATCTCATATTTTGGACTGTTATCTTTATAGCGTAAACAACACCGAGAATGAAGCAAGCAAACTAAAAATTGCAACCTTGCGTATGCTTAGCTATTTAGCAACACACATGAGCATAGCACAGAACCTTTGTTTGGCTTTCTTTGGTGGCCATTGTTGTCGGGATTGAACAAAGTTTATCGTTTGATCGATTCAATCAAGCCTTATTCTCGACATTCTTCAAAATATTCCGCACCAATCAACGAATCTGTGCTCCTCTGAAATCGTCGATAACTGTTGGTGTGTTAGGAAGGTAGTAACAAATTTTTCAGAAAATTCTTCAGATTCATTTTGTGGAGATTTGTAACATCTTACGACAAAATCCGTACAGCAAACACGGTGTGGTTCAAAGTGTAACAAAACTTTCTACCAAAAATATTGAAACGGTTTGTCTTTTTCTATTCCAAACTAGATGGTTTATCTAAAATCGGTCCGCAGCTTACGCTTGGAGAAAGTGGCTCGCTTTTGGTTCAGTGGTTGCTTCATCCCGACTGCATCGCGGACCGTACAACTGTGACTGTGGAAACCAATGGGATGGGTATAAAAGATTACCATGTGTATGGCCATCACCCATGGATCCAATTGAACGACCTCGAACCATGTGCATTTTACACTGTCTACGTGACCATTCAAAGCTTGGATGGATTTATTCTACAGACAAATTCTAGCGAAATTAATACATTTATGAGTAAGTTGGCATTTTAGCTATTCTGATTGACTATCCAATAGGGATTTGATTTTCAGAGCGACCTTATTAACTGGTCTGAAGGCGATCCATCACCGTTAAAGTACACTGTGAATGTGGTATTGCCATTGAGGGCACAAAAATTTACGAAGAGTGTTACAAAGGCTACGGAGCACAGAATTCTACTATGGAAAATAAGCCATAGCTTCCTTTCGTCAGATTGTCCAGCAATTTGAACAATACTGATCTAGAAGTGAAAGTGAACCTCTAGATGATCTGCGATGTATCACGCTGGAGTATGTCTCGGATGCACTTATTTCATTCCTTGCAAACATACCGTTCCACAACAGTGAGTATAAGTGAAAGTAGAGGTTGTCAACTATGACCAAAGGGGACTTGTGACCTACGATACGGCCATAAAACAAAATAACTTGTTAGGTACACCATCATTTTAAATCCTGTGATCGAAACCGACTCTCTAGATGGGTATGAATTTGAAAAGAACATACAGCACGCGAAGTCAGTGGAGCTGTGAGGCCTAAATTCACTGTTTTTATGGACAAATTAAGAGAGGAAGTAATTACATATTGACCAATTGCTAGCGTTTATTACCTGAATACAATGGGCTGGTTGATCGGAAGACTGTAAACAGAAAGAAATGCATTATATGCGTCGAGTCAGTGATTTTTCTGGAAAAGATGAAACAGATTCACACTTTCGATTAAATTTTCGATTTTCGCTCTGATCCACAAGACGTATGTTGCAACGGCTCATCAGATTTTATTTAAACCGTTGTGAACTTTTAGAGATTTCATGCTAACACGATGGAATAGCGATGTCAAATAAATAGGAGTACTTCAACCATATGAATCGGAGGTAATCTGACGAAACTAGATTACGAAGGAGAAAGAACTAACAAGCTGAGAGAAGCAAATGAAAGCGGGATCACCGAAAGTATAGTAAGAAACGTTAAACTATAACACTAGCTGAATTCGATTAACTGAAGCATTCGTAAAGTCCGTCAAAGGACCGCGAGCAAACTCTAGACCTGTTACCTTTTTTGCTGCACAGTCTGAACGGATCCGTCTACACTCTCAGAAATATGGAATTTACAAACTATTGCATTCGTTTTTCTGATGTCTCTATATTATCTGTAAATGTACCTTTCTTGGGAACAGTCATTTCTCGTGTATGATTACACTGATCGATAGAACGTAAAGATGGTATTTCTAACTCACGCTCCAAGTACAGTTTAAATTCAGTGGGGTTTCAGATAGATAACTTATTGTCTTGACAACGGACATACATTCGAATTCAGTTGTACCATATAATTCTTTGGGTAGAATAGAAAATAAAAAACCACATGCAAACATTCAAACCACTCCACCTTACCGCAGGTATTTGTTTGATATTTTGATTTTAGTTTCAGTGATGCAGACGTTAATAGTGTTCTTTAGGTGGTCAACCAAACGCGTCCCTTCAGTCAGTTCACGGCTGAAATAGAGGTGAACAAGTCTCTTAGATTCCTTTATGTAAAACCGTACCGAGATCTTGATGAGTCAACAACCCAGGGTAGTCTTCGTGAAATCAGAAGTTGGTCCGCCCCCTACCATCATGCGTCACAAAATACCACAGGACAAACGACTTAGATAGTAACACGTTGAGAGAAAACGACTATCTGGGTTGATATATTGCACACAGTGCAAACATCGTATAAACTAAGCAGTTGATTTCTAGTGTCGAGTAAGAACGCGTTTGTCCCATTCCTGTGGAAATGATATGTGATCACCCTACTAGTGATCCGGCGTTCACGACAGTCAATACGACAAACATTTACAGCTTAATCATTGCGAATCAGTTTCTCTGCTATACCATGCTCACAATTAGCTAGCATTTTTGTTTTCTTTAAATATCAGCTGTTGTACAACAGAAGGTGTCAGTCGAAGGACAAGATGCTTGTCTAAACAGGTCAACGGGCATCGTTCAATTTGGATTGCAGCTAAAATTACGGAATCAACTACCAATGCAATTACGTTATACCTAGCCGAAAGAAGTCACCAGTTTAGTGTGCACAACAATTTTCGGTTTTGGAACATGGAATGTAGCAAATATATGTTTCCGAAAAATCTCATCAGGTTGTTACAGTTGAAAGAGAGAGAAAAATTTAAAACGGTCGCTTTGTAAGCTTAGTATTGGTCACAAAACACATCCTCTTGCCCTTTTGTTTGTGAACGCTAATTAGGTGTTAAGTGCCTACGTATCGATCGGGTAAATCAACTAGTCGCCAAGGCAGTTGAAGCGATTGAACAGTTTTCTGCCCACACAAGGCTGGGTAGCGTGATCGAATGGCAATGGACTCAGTAGTGGCCAACATTCACCGACGAATGAATTTTGACCGGTTCGATGGAACCCTGTAGATAACGGTGAATTATCGGTCTGTGTTGACCTGATGATTGACGTCGGCTAAGATACCTACAGTGATACTCATGGTTAAGTTTATTCCAACCGTCCTGACCAATGCTGGATGACGCCCTCTGATTCTTCTAGGTAAATGCCGAGTCGTACGACCCACGTAGTTTGCTCAACAATCGCAAACAAACGAGTGAAACACCATGAATGAGTTGTAGACGGACCTTCCATCTATCAGATTTAGAATGATCCACGGTGAATGAACTAGTCTGGCTGCTCTGAAAATTCTTTTAATGTAATTAATAATCCGAAATATCAGTGATTCCTCCAGCGCATATCTTTTATAACACAATCACATGAAAATGAAATGATTTTCGTTTTGTCTACGAGCTTCCATTTAGTCAGCTTAATTTATGCACATGGCAAATGTTGCCAACTACTGAAGCCATCGCCACAAGCTTACTTACTCCGGTGTTTTATGCACGAAAGTATGCCAATAAGATTTTAAAATTGCCTAGGTTTCAAGTGTTCTACATTCTTCTTCCATCCACATCACGACAAAGTTGACCTTAAATGTGGATCGTAACTATTTCCCGCGTCCAGAACAACGTGCGACTTTACTAGTTTCGGTTTAATCATTTGGGTTTCACAGTTAATTTTTACACTTGTATATCTGTACTAATTCGATGATAAATGACTCAACTATTCAAATACTTAGAATATATCGGATACCAAATAAAACTTTCTTAAATCCACGACCAATTGCTTTCCGATTCGATTAGTTGTCGATGTCTAGTCAGCATAAATGATCGACAAATTTGTTATCGGTTTATCCCGTCTATGGAAATCCCTAGTTAATTAATGAAAGGCTGCCAGTTAATAAATGCTTTGATTGCTAAATCAGATACTTTGAAATAAAAATCGTACTGCTTCTTATCATCCCGTTATTTATATCAAGATGCCAAAATGCTGGAGATGTTTCCGATCTGTCCGTGTCATATCAGTACATATTTTTGGTTGAATATTGCATTCGACACCTCTGCACAAACAGGCAGTGTAGGTTTCAACTTCAAATTAAATAGTCCCCAAGCAACTCACGTCACTTCTTATTGATAAGTAGGAGTTTAGGTTAGGTTAGTCACTTGCAACAGGTGACTAAGAATCTAAACGAACCATTTTTGTGTTCACAGCTTTGGATTACGTTATTGCTATACATTGTTGTTCTATAGCTCTGAGTTGGTTGATCGGGACTTAATAGATGATCGCAATCGATTCGTCTGAGTTAACTGTGTGGTTCGTATCTGACAGGTGGGTGAGAGTCGCTCTGCTTATCTGTTTTCCTATTCCACTTCTTAACCAGAACAGGTGATATTCTATCATACTTCTTAACAAGTGATTTGCCAATGTATTTTGCTGTAGAACAACAGGAAAATAAGTACGGGAGCACATTTTAAACATGCTCAGATAGTTTGTCCTTTATACTGAGAGAGGTTGAACATGGTGAGTGGCAAACCCCGAGGTGGTAATGGGGCAATTCTGCAACCAAACCGCCTCTGTAAACGAGGTAGATAAAAATGGCTTTTTTCTCCAGTGTCGCCGTTTGGCACTTCACTACTATAGCTATCGTATATTTTGGGAGGAATGTATCTGGACCGCGGTTTCTTCGAAGCGTATTTGACAGACATTTTAAGTCGCAATCAATCCGATTGTTACAACAAATTTTTCCAGCCCATCTGTCACTAGTGTAATCGCAAGCTCATCTATTTTGACAATATTCTCTCGTAAAAAAGGCACTTGGTTATTTATCCGTTCAATAAATAGTTGTTTTTTTTTACAAATTACAGACAAGTTCGAATTTGTAAATATGAAGACTTACATCAGGGATGGCGAATTACTGGCCCAATGGGAACCTACTGGCACTTGTCACATGCTTGGCTATCGCATCGATCTCGCCAATCCGATCGCTAGAGTGACAAAATATTACTTGACGAATGAGACGAAATACTCCGTGTCCATTGATGGGTGCACGAAAACTTGTCAAATTCTGATCAGTGTCATATCAGTCAACACTATGGCTCCGATTACCGCAATGATTACTGTTCGACCTGATCAAGGTATTTTACTCAATGATCGCACACTAGAAACTTTGACGTTTGATGCTGTTGTTTATTAGAAAACAATATTTCGAAACTGGAAGTCAAGTCGGCTAGGGTATCTACTATTGTTGGAAGTAAAACCTATGGCTTAAGACAGTATAAAGAACGACGTTAACCTCAAGTTACAGGTGGTGAGAAAAATTTCGCATCTTTGACAGAAACCAAAATCGAGTAGTAAATATGTGAGGCATGATTTAGGGAAGATAAGTGTACGGCATCACCGTAAGCGCTGGTAATCAGTTGGAGATCGGTATGGTGATGGAAAAGCTAAAACCTAATTACGAGAACCTTCGAATTACAGTCGACTGACAAGAATTGCAGCCGTTCATCATTTGATTATAGGTAAACTCAACTCAGAATTGACTGTGCTATAAAACGCTGCTGACGAAACGCTAAACCTGAACGGACTATAATCGTAGCACATTGTCTTAGTCGTGTTTCGGTATGATATGGGTTTTGTAAGCGACTTCCTCAAACGAATCATGAATGGTTGATATATTATAGCAGTTTAGGAAGAAAAACAGTATGTTTTCATATTCACACCTATCGAACGGTATCCGTGAGCAGTCATCAAAAACGAACCTATCCGCCCAGTTGAACTAAAAAAGTGGTAGACAGTAGACATGCATTTAAACGCTACTCGACCCTAGTTACACAAATCATATGTTAAGCTAAAAATGATGTAAGCTTTACTAAAATTATAATGTCGTCAATCGCAGTTACCTAAGTATCTTTTCTATTTTGCAAAACAGATCAGAACTTACGTAAGACATTAGGTATCTTTCGCACGAGATACCATCGTCTTGAAATGCGATCCACGTGATGTGAAACGCATTAACGTAGAATTTAGCTAGACCAGAATAAACACTATCTTGTCAACACTCTGGAACATTCTATGCATTGACAGGACAAATCCCATGAGTGGTAATTCTGGAGATCATCAGACAGTGTTGTGTCCATTCGAATGCAAGTGAGCCATGCAGTTGGCCAATCAGATTGCTCTGACCTTCCAGCGATCGATGACACTTACGGGTAGCGGCTGCCCGTGCCGTGTGGACTAGGTTTTTTGTAACGTATCGTGAATCGGTTGCTCTGATAAAGCTTACTTACTACTGGTATTTTCCGTCGTTCTTGAACACAACAGGCAGCATCACTTAGTTAGTGTGCACTGAAGCTGGCGCAGCTAAACCTGTCCAAAGTACTTCGGCGGGCATTCATCAGCTGTGATACATGGTCGTATATGGACTGTAATCCGTTGTTAACCAGATAGTTCCGATGATTTCATATCAACACTTTTTGGATGAGGCAGTAGGGCATTGGTCGAAAATCTCAGCAAATTGGTTCATCTAGTGGGAATGATCGAGATTGCCTCATTAAACTGGCCATCCTGAAGAAAGCCATTCGATGTAGTTGGAACGCAGAGTATTACAACTTGCACGTAAAGTTATGTTAATCTCATTCCATTGCTGATGACATGTTAACCACGAAACCCAAACTGTTTGACTTCGTTCGCATTAAATTCGGTGTGGATATCTCACAAGTATATATCGGCAAGTGATGGGTGTCCTATTGCATAGAACATGATTTTCTCTAACGTGCCGGTGACTCATTGTTACCTTCTACAGTTTACGAAGTCTAGTCACACGGTTTAATGAGCGAAAATTCGAATGCATTGTGTAGTTTCCCAATACGTCCTTACAGTAAGAACGGAGACATCTGACTGTCGATTAAAAACAGGGTTTTTTTTATGTGTGCACGTTCAGTTATGTTCTACGGACCAGTGACCTGATCCATTCTTATGTGCTTAGGTTATCAGTATTCAACTCTCGCTAGTTAGCCTGTAACAGTTGGGTTGTGCAAATAAAAACACGACACTCCGTTGGCACGTATTCAAGCATTCTGTAAGTTCGTGGTGTCACGTCATTTAATGTGACTTTTTCACGTTTGAACACATTCAACTGTCTACCACTTCGTGATCTACTGCCAGAACGAACAACGGTCCAGGCCACAGTATCCACGACTACGGCCTAAACCTGAAAATGATGAGGGTGAAGAGTAATGTTAACCAAGATGTGCGCACCATAAGTTTACATATTCGGCTTACCGTGATAGTGTGCTAGTGAGATGACGGTAATGGAGCAACCAGCAGAGTGAAACAATCCAAACAGCATTTCTCAGCCAAATTAAAACAGTTGCCAGTAGGTTCAACGACAATGAGCACTCACATCTCCAAGATTGAAGTTCTCATGATTCATACTGTTGTTGTTTGGAAAGGTCAGTAAAATTAGCAATCATATTCAACAGAGTGAATGTTGTCAACAAATTAGTGATGAATCTACGTGTTACTTTATTCTTATGTGCAAATCCAGTTGTTGAGGAACTGACAATGAACACCAGTCAGTACCTACCTTTCGACAGCTGTGTTCCAGTAGCATATAAAAGAGGATTGATACGAACACTATTTGACCGGGCCAGACGGCTTTGAACTAGTGACACCCTGGATGATGAACTCCGTCAAATAGAACAGACTTTAGAAGACAACGGCTATCCGGGAGGATTTATAAGGAAGTTCAACATCAGTAATGTACAAAATAATTCTCAACCCACATTCGCCAAAAAGACAGTAGTTTTACAACTGCCATTCAAGGGAGATAATGTGTGTCAAATAGTTGAACAACGCCTAAGGTCAGCTGTTGTGCGCACGTTCTTTGTCGCGAAACCAGTGGTCGTGTGCAGAACAGTCCGAGTTCCCACACCCCCGGTTAAGCAACCAACGTCTCAGTTCGCCAAATCAAACGTAATCTATGAATACAACTGTGGATGCGGAGCATCCTATGTTGGCAGAACTGAGCGCCAGCTTGGAACCAGGGTTACCGAACACATCGAAATGGGTTCAACAAATGGTCACACAATCAGCCAACTCGACAGCAATCGCCCGGAAGAAGCCAGCGTCATCGATTGTCAAGCATGACTTCATGAGGCAACATGTGATTGACTCATTAAAGTCATTTCGTGTTCTGTTCTCGACTTGAAACAAACGTTTGCTTCGATATGCCGACGCGATTGTGATCAGACACCGTCACCCCATTTTGTGTGTACAAAAAGAACTGTTTGTGACGTTGATGCTACCTTGGTAGCAGCTGAACCGGTTTTGAACTTTGGCCTTTTGTGATTGTCATGTGGTTTGGAATTTTGTACATTTTAACTCGTCGGCAGTAAACACCAGAAGAGATGCAGCGAAATCTGCTCGAGCATAAATCGTGTAATGTCAGTCTTTTACCTGCTCTATTCAAATGAACACATCAATTTACAAGAGCTCTTTTGAGTTAAACTCAACATCTCCCTTTTTTGATCTAAAATATGATTGATGCTTTTTAATCCTTGGAGTTATATGGTAGCTACTTATTACTGTCAATCACTGTTGTACCGCAGACGGTGATAAAGACGGTAGCCGTCGTTTTATCGTTAATCTAGTGATCAGACTCCTTTCCATTAAATCCCTCCCATATCAGTGCCTGACCAACCTCACCCACCATTCGTTAGACGTGACGGATCGATACTGTTCATCTCGTGGACCAACTCAGACCAGACCTCTGCTATTAAATCATACAAATTGTTTGTGACCGATGCTATGAATGAGACGAAGATTTTTAAAGTGCAACACCCGAGAAACTCCAAACTGTTGGAAGGTATCAAGAAAGATGCTGTCTACAAGGTGAACCTTCGAGCTGTTAATGAAGAAGGCGAGAGCAAGTCATCCGTGATTGTGCAGCCCGGTTAGACAGTTGACCAGGCATTGAGTACTTAAGATACTGTTATCAGCGTTGAACACAGATTGACGTTTTACCGTCATCAACTTAAAACGCCTTCTCTAGCTTCAGTTTTTTACGGTATTGTAGAATTTGCTTTGTTTCATTTAGCTTTCCACGTTCTATCGTAGTAACTCACAAATATTTGCAATCCATAAATGCTGACATATGCAACGTTTGGTCAATGATTATTGTCCGATCTTTTGTAACGTACATCTTCGAATAAATATGAGGCGTACGCGCACTCACTGTTGACGCTAGTCCATAGTGGAAACAGACTATGCATCTCTATCGAATGAGACGAGCGAATGGGACGCCTGAATCAACGCTCGCGAAATGCTAAAGGACTCCAAATATTTGGCAATCTTCTCCAGAGCATGACCAAATGGACTCAGCTTTGTTGTCTTCAAAAGGTGCCAGTTTTCTCTGCTAGTGTCTGTTATGGACCGATGACTTTCACAAGGACGTTGGAAACTTCCACACGTCTCGAAACGCGTCACTTCTTCCTATCTAACCTTGACCCTCCCTGATGAGCCACACAACAAAAATTAGGTATCACTGGAAAAGGTTGAAAGCACCTTAAAACGCAGACAAACTTAATAATTTCTTCAGTTTCCCAAAAAACATTTTATTTGCCCTACAAAACAGGTCAAAATACATTGTTATTCGAAGTAGATTTCAAAAATGACGTGGACACATGAGTCTGCGCCTTTCACGAACGTCCTCGACCTGTTTTCACTATTTTTGACATTCTGCCCATACTTTCGCTGTCTGATTGAAGCCTCGCTGTATTGCCTGAACTTTTGTCCGGCCTATTTTTCAACCCTCTTTTCTCATTAATCACAAACCCTATTAATATGAACGAGTTTATGACCATGTTTTCTTCAGACTGAGCAACATAATAAAACACTGTTTGAAGGGCAGGCATCTTCCTGTCTTTATACGTTAGCCTTAGGCTGTTGGGTTGGCTGAGAAGTTCTGAGTTAATCGTTTATACCCCTTCGTCCGTTGTTCATTGTCGTTATTCTTTGTTCCGTTATCTGCAGTGCCGTTAATCGTTGTTCTATTATCTGTTATATTCAGTTTAGATGTTCATAGACCGTAGATCCACTCTTGATCCACTCTCGAATTGCACTGGCACCGCAGAGTGCGGTCGCGACGCGTAGTCCGACAGTGTGGTGTTGTGTCGGAAAAATCTATTTTAGGTATGTATGATTGGTCGATAATACCAGTCTGATCGAACATTGAGGACAGTCCGAACGATAGATAACTTATACTCTTTATTAGAGTTTCATCTTAATCACTTTCATTTTTGAGACTTACCGATGGGTAACGTGAGTCAAACCGCGATTGATTAGGCAGCTTACGCCGAGTTCACATAGAGATAGCACACAATAATCTACTTGATGGGAAATATGATTCAGCCTCCAGTTCAATTGTTAAGCCTACTTCCGGGTTAAGAGTAGGCTTTCTAATATTGTTTCCTTGGGAACAATCAGGAATATCACTTACTGAGCAAAACAGAATGGCGTGCTGATAGGACCGGCAGAACACCTGCTAAACAGGTTGATGAGAAGAGGCCTTGAGAAATATAATCTTTTGGTCTTCTATGTTAGAGGTTAGAAGATGACTGACATTTTCTCTCGAGTAAAGTGGTGCTAATTTTCATCCACTGTCGTCCACTCGCTGATGTGTGGTAGAACTTCTGAGCCAAAGGCTTTGGTTGGAAAACCCACTTGTTCTCCTGTCTATGTCTGGACATCGTGGCACTGTTTCAGCCCACAGACAGCCCTGAATGCTCGTAATATCCCATACTTTAACCGTCGTTTCACACAGTAGACCGGATTGCCTTCTGCTGTGCACGGTAAGGTAATTCGTTTGAAAAAAACATAGTACCGCCTACCTCTTCCATGCAATCCTATGCAGTCCAGCACTTAGACCCTTTCCGAGCGGTAGTTCTTTTAGATGCTCTAAAGTTCCCGCAGTGGATGTAGATAATCATAGTAGCGCTGTTTCGGTCAGTTTCACCTGTTACCACCCAGCCCTCGGTCTTCCTGTCCCGCCTGCTTAGGCTTAAAAAGCAAATTGATATATGGGCTTACGACTTGCGTACTCTGAGATATACAGCTCAACACGCAGTCTTTGTACAGACATCATACTAATTGAATTTCGAATTCCGCCATATTTTAAACCAGACTTCAGAACGGCAGTCAATGTACGAAGCTGACAGCGCCTGCGCTATCTATCCCTTCAAGTGAATCAACGATTAAGTTGGCGTGTGGATAGTCTTCAACACAACGGCTGCAGCCACAAGGATAGAGTGGATTCCCGTTAGCAATAGACTCCGTGCCACCTATCAAGACTTGGTGTTCATACCCAAATCTTTCAAAATTTGGTAGGCCAAAGGTAAAGTATAAGTACCAGACTTGTTCGGAATATAAACTTAGGTACTAGAACCCTGAAGGCTACAACAGCCGTTAGAACAATTTACCATAAACCGCACATGAGGCACGTAATATAGCACCGACTGATCTACACTTTTAGAGCTGCTGAAAGTCGGATATACGCCGAACAAGTACCTGAACATACCGCAGATGCCTTATTCCTATAAGTCAGTTCAGTCTGACAGATTCATCGCCAAAAAACGACATGCGTCAGGGTGACTCACTTTAATTTGGTTTTGTACGAAACAACAACAAAAGACTGTTTGAGGTATTCACAAAATGTTGAAGAGACCCTCCAACCTGATGAAAGCTGACCACTGTGGACGATGCTGAAGACAAGATGTTATTTGACAAACGTTGAGTAGCATAGACAATGCTGTACATTATTTCACTCCCCGTTAACTACTTAGGAACGCGCTTTGCAACCTATAAGTATAACATGATTCTGTAAGACTGCTGCAAATTAGTGGATGTAATGTTGTGTAATAAATTGATGGAGACTGTTGACTGATTTGTGTAATTAATAATCCGCATTAACAGCAGCAAAGATATTTGAAATAGTTAGGACAACATTCACCAATGTGAAACATTTCTGGCGACAACAAAGCCTCTCTTTGAAGCATAAGGATAACATATTCAGGGCAAAAATAGGGACGATGGCCGCGAAACCTGATCAACCCAGATAGAAGACATGAACCGTCTTCAAGTAGCTGACCATCAATAGTTGCGTCCCATCGCTAGTATCAGATAGCACCAACGGATAAACAAAGATAATCTCAGTAAACGAACACTCGGTAATGTGAAGCGCGTTCGTTCTATAAATGCGGATAAACAGTTGGATCATATTCTAGGAATACCATCTAGTCACGTGCCATACTAAGCACGTTTTCGTCGATACCCTTGTCGATTGGGAGCATAAAAAACAAAGTTACCAACCACGGAGTTAGCTAATGTAGGCTGATATTGTCCCATATTGTTGGTGGCCGGAGACGTTAGGTCCGATGTCAGCCGATCACATCCACTGGAATTGCTATTCTGCTAAGTTGTCTACGAAGTAAGTGAAGCGGGACAGTGAAAGCCGTAAGAAAGCTGCCATCGGAGAGCAGACCGTCAGCTGGATGAATACATTTCCGTGTGAAGCAGACGAAGACCCGGAAGATTGGGAAAACGTGATGAACAAAGTAGAATGTTATTGTTTGGGATTTACGAACAACATTCTTGAGTGGTATGGATTAAATTGCCACGTCCAAGAACCAGGAGGATCTATAGGTCAATTTGTCCAAGCTCTGAGGTCCATGGCCACAACTTGCGGTTTCTGTAACTGCATGCGTGACGAACTGATCAAAGACAGGTTAACGGTCAAAATGAGAAACGGCAATTTGACAAAGAGAATGTCGAGGGATCCTCAGTTGGCGCTCATACAATGCATTGATATGTGTCGAAGTAAAGAAGCAGCCGACAGAAAGGTAGAAGCCCTCAATATTCACTCGACGGAAGATATCAGTCGCGTGATGGAAGAACCCCTGGTTTCAAGAAAGAACAGTGCCCAGTATGGCGAAAACTCCACACAAAGTGCGGTAAAACGAATCATTTCTCCGTTTGCTGCAAGAGTGGTTCAAGTTTGGCAAAGACGACCCAACATAGAAGGTATTCATTGTGTGCGATTAGAGTGAACGAACCCCCATCAGGGTATACGATCTGCCGAAATTGAGTTGAATGGAATAACAATACACTTCCAGGTGGACTCAGGTGTAGATGTCAACCTCGTCCCTCAGTCTTGCGTCCCAAACGAACCACTGACGAATACGAACCTCGTGCATCGAATGTGGAATGAAACAACGGTGAGACCCACGGGGAGGTTTACAGCAATCCTACGCAACCTAAATAACGACAAACTTATCGAGCAAGTTTTGTTTGTGGTCCACGAAAATTTTCCACCCCTTCTCGGAGTTGAAGCAATCAACGCGCTGGAATTGGTGACATTTAACTGTGTACATAACGTAATCTCGCCAATGACCAACATGTGTCTAAAATACTCCAGTGTTTTTGATGGTACTTTGGAAACCCTCCAAGGAGTCTGCAAATTGAGCATCGATTCAAATGCGAAACCAGTCGTGCTACCCATTCGTCGTTTGCCACTCACTGTAAAAGTGACATTTGAAAAGGAACTAACACGGTTGACAGATCTGGGAGTAATACAGCAAGTAGACGAGCCAACCGACTGGGTTAGTTAGGTCGCTATAGCCAGCAAGAAATTCGGCGAACTAAGAATTTGTATTGACCCGTAACCATTAAATACAGCATTAAGAAGGAAGTATTCTTGACTCTCCTTATGAGAAGATATTCTTCCTCAGCAAACCGCCGCATGTTTTTCCACCAAGGTTGATTTATCCCCTGCTTTCTGGTATATAAAACTGGATGAAAATTCCGGTTTGTTAATGACATTCGGGACACTTTTTGGTCGTTTTTGGTGGCTTTGTCTTCCTTTCGGGTTGAACGTTTCCCGCGAAATATTCCAGAAACGACTATTCCCGGCAATCGAGAACCTACCTGATGTCATGTGCATAGCTGACGATGTTTTGATCCACGGTCGTACCGAACCCGAACATGACAAGAATCTAGAACTCTTTCTTGCCAGATATCAACGGGTCGGCATCACGCCCAAACAAGAGAAAATTGAATACTGCACCAACGAAGTTACTTTCCATCGGCATGTTTTATCCAGAGAAAGAATCAAGCCTGATTCAGCAAAAATCTGTGCAGTAGTGAATATGGCACACCTAACTGATGTTAAAGGTATTGCTCGTTTCGATGGAGTGATTAACTACTTGAGTTGATTTCCTCTCTGTTTAGCTCAAGTCATAGAGCCCATCAGGTTACTGACCCACAAGGATACGCCATGGATGTGGACAGATGAACAGCAGCGAGCGTGGAAACATACCATAACATGACATATATTACGTTACTATGATTCACGTCTACCGTTAGTGATACAATGTGACAGCAGCCAAAATGGGATTGGAGCAGTTCTGATGCTGAACGAACAGCCGATTGATTTCCGAAGTCGAACCATGGGTAGTGCCGAGACCCGATACGCACAAATCGAAAAGGAACTTCTGGCGATAATTTTTGCCTTGGAAAAATTCAACGAATACACGTTTGGGAGAAAAACTATCGACCAGACCGACCATAGACCATTGACAACTATAGTAAAAAAGCCTATGGACAAGGTGTCACGCCGTCTGTAGGCAATGCTGGTATGCCTACAGAAGTATAATTTCGAAATCGGATACACTCTTGGCAAGAACATGGTACTGGCGGATTCACTATCGCCAGCCCCACTGGCAACGGAAGAAGACAACTAGGCCGAGTATGAACAGATACACCTAACGCTCGCGGAATCAGATTCGCGTTTACCACGATTAAGGCAGACGTTTGCCGATGACGAACAGATGGAGGAGCTCGGAAAGCAAATCAGAAACGGCTGACCGGACAACGCGGGACAAGTGAATGAACTAATTCGCTCTTATTTCAAAGTCTGGGATGAGTTAACCGTAGAAAACGGTCTTGTGTTCCGTGGAGAACGTTTGGTACTTCCTTGAGCTGCCAGAAAAGTCACTATGCAAAAATACATCGTTCGCACTTCGGTGTGTGCAGTTGTACGAGACGCGCTAAAGATACCCTATACTGGCCAGTCATATCGAGGACGTTGGTTCAACCTGTACGGCCTGCAAGCAGTACGGAACTCGACAGCCAAAGGAATCTATGGTGTACCGCTCAGTCCCCAGCAACACGTAGTGGTTGATCTATTCTCGCATGCAGATAAGTCATATCTCCTTTTGGTGGACTACTTCAACTACTTTTTGAGACTGAGAAGTTAAATGCTACATCAGTCGAGGAGATAATTGGCAGATTGGAAGCCCAGATCAGATGGTGGTCCACAGTTTTCAGTACAACAGTTTGCAGAGTTTTCGGTTTAAACATGGAGTCTCCAGTCCACACCACAGCCTGTTTAATGGTAAAGCGGAATCTGTTGTGAAGGAGGCAAAGAAGATAATGAATAAATGCTTAACAGCCAGAGAAGACGCCTATCTGGCACTGCTAGAACACAAAAACACCCCGTCAGTAGATACAGATGTGAGTCCAGCTCAACGGCTCATGAGAAGAAGAACGAGAACTCGAATGCCACTTGCTGAAGATGTCTAACTCTACAAACTACCAAGTAGGACACCATAAGAAACGTTTGAACCAACGAATGGAACGAGAAAGACAAGTGTGTAACAAAGGATCTCATGAGCTGACACACGGGACGAACAGGATACCGTTTGGATTCAGCCATTTGGTGTGGGCTCTGACAGATGGGCCCATGAGATCGTGGAAGAACGAGGCGGTGAGCGTTCTTATGTGGTACGCACAAATCAATGAACATTAAGGAGAAACAGGGTGCACCTGCGGGAGCAGGAAACGACGACCAAAAGTTCTGGAGCAGCTGAATCCAGTTCTACCCGAGACAACGAGTTCGTTCTACGAAACCGAAGATTCTTAAAAAGGGAAGGATGTGGGGGGAGTGCAGCCAATCGTGTACGCCATATCTGCATTGACTAATCAAGTTGTTTGACATTGACCCAAATATACAGTGTCTATAACAGACTAGATGAGACTTTGTGTGTGGTGTAATGAATGCACAACTTGCTCGGAACCAGACTTGTTCTACAAAAATGTGATCCTGCAACACGTCAATTAACGAATCCCTAGATATACAACGATAATGGTCTCGCTCACTAGAAACCGCGAATTTTGTACGGCGAGGTGATCGAGAACACTTTACGGCATCCCAAATGAGTAGTGAAAGCTCGGGGGTTTGGGTTACTTCAAACTTGAACACCACCCACACTTGATCGCAGCCTTCGCATTCAGATAAACACTTCGGCTAGCCCATTTCGAAAGGAAGCACTAGACTCGAGTTTCGCTCTTATTAGAGCTCATCAGTAGTGCATATCCTTGTCCAGATCGGAGTTTGCACTCTGACCCTCGTGCTTGTGATCTGACAAGGTAAACACTGTTCATACAAGGTTACGGTTGAGCTTTCAGATGTGATTATCCGGTCATGCTTATTGAGGTTGCTGGTTTTGTGGTTAACATGCCAGTCTCACAAGTATGAGGGTCAGAGTGCAAACTCCGATCCGGACAAGGATATGCAGTACTGATACGCTCTCATAAGAGCGAAACTGGAGTCTAATGCTTCCATTCGAAGTGGGCTTCCTGAAACGCTTATCAGAACGCATCCAAAACTGTTTTCAACAAATGCCAAACGGTTAGGTGGTGATCTGTCTGATGAACTTCACCAGTCATACATCCAAATGTGCGAAAGTTTTTCCTCTTGCGACTTTGAACAGAGCCAAAATTCTTAAGTAAGCTGTATGCTCGAGCAACATTTCGTCCCTTCTCCTCAGTTACCTGCACGAAATAATAACCGAAAGGCTATAAGAAAAGGTATGTACAGGCAAAATAGTAGTGTCTATCTGGCACTCATAGCTTGATGACATGCGGCAGTAGACAGCCGCACATGTCATCTAAGATCATTGTATTGCACTCAGCAGCGCGTGATTCAATCCCAACGCTCGCCAACTCAGACTTTGTTAAGTTCTGAGGCACTAACCATACATTCTAAAAAACCACCTTTGTGTTCAGAAACAGACTGTAGTGAACTTAGTACTAGCTTGGTAATCCATTTTGTTTAGGCCAGTCATTAATTTTGTATTTTATATTAATACTGTATCCTTTCATTGTTCAACTCTTATCTTCCACACTTTCCGACCATATTTATAAAAACATACTTAAGTGCTTATACTGATTCTTCGCATACTGATTTATATTTCAAATATTCGGACACGCCAAACACCAAGCTATGTTTGATGGATAGACACTACTACTTTGCTTGTACCCACCTTTTCCTATAGCCTTTCGGTTATCATTTCGTGTATGTGACTGAAGAGAACAAATGTTTCTTGACCATACACTTTACATAATAATTTTAGTCCTATACATGTAAATTACTTGTTTTCCATTGGAAAAAAAGTCAACAGTGCCCACAAGATGTCGAAGTGGACCTGCTATCTGATGAAGGATTGAGTGATCTTGACCGCGCTGACGACAAAAGGTTGCTGTCTGACAACTTTCAAGTGACACAAACATTAAATGCTATTGCACGTTCTGCTAAGTACTTTGGAATGCGTTATGCAGCCTCAAAATACAAAGTGCTCCTGCAAAATTGCTGTGATTACGTAGGTTTACTGTTAAATAATGAAGCATTAGAGGTTGTCGATCGGTTTGTATACATGGGAAGCTGCATCAGCGGCGGCGGTGGAGCTGTGAGGAATAACCTAGAAGTGCGTATTTCTAAGGCTACGACGGTGTTCACTAATTTGAGGCATCTATGGTGACAGAGAGGTATCTCTCTGAGGTTTAAGGGTCATGTATATCAGACAACAATGAGGGCTGTATTGCCAAATGGCAGCGAAACCTGGCCGTTCAGAGTAGAGGGCGTGAACCGTCTTTAGATATTTGACCACCGATATCTGCGTTCGGCCGCTCACATCGGGTAGCACCAGCGAGTAAACAACCAGGAGGCTAGTGAGCGCGTATTTGGTAGTGATTGTCAAACGAACTCTTTTGTTCACTGCTTACATGTTCATAGACTTAGGTCATGTAACATAGATGCCGGCCATTCGTCTGCCACATCGAGTACTGCGGCCGACTGGCGTAAAGTAGACCGTTGATGACCCGGCGAAGACAAATGGAATCGTTCACGAACGAGATGGTCACTGTAGATCGGGTCCGTCTCCTGGGCTGGGGCTTTCGCGGCTCACAGAGTCGGTGGCTTAAGACGTTAAGTGAGATGCTGGCTAATCAAGCTCAGTGGCATGAATGTTGTTGTTTGGCTGAGTTGTCTGTGAAGTGAGTACACTTAATGACGCGGGGCAGTGAAAGCCGTAAAGAAGCTGTCTTGTTGATGACACCTTATTTTCACTTACAGCTTGGTGGTTTGTTTGTAGCGTGTAGGCATCTTGATGCTGAACGTTTGAATATAGACATAGCTATTTCTAGTAGTTAGGTCCCCTCCCCTTCTTCTCTTTCTGTACAAGGTTTTTATGGTTATTCAGCAGTCAAGTATTAGTGTGAACCACTGATGTGTTGCTGTCTGTAATGATGATGAGCATAGCTGAAAACGAAACTCGTGTCTAGTGCATCGTTTCTAAGTGGGTGAGCCGAACGGCTTACATGAACGCGAAAGTTGCAATCAAGGTGTTCAATTTGAAGCAGCCCAAGTTCCCCAACTTCTGTTAGAGATAATTGATGAGTAGTCGGGGACTTGGTTAATTTAAAATTGAACATCACCCACAATTGATCGCAGCTGTCGCATTCCCATAGACTTTCCAGTCGGCCGTTTTCGAAAAGCACTAGATTCAAGTTTCGCTCTCTTTTAAAGATTCAAACCGTGCTCAGTCGATTCAATGAAAACAATAACTATAACACTACCTGTACCTGCGGTTTGCAGTGAGTTGGCCGCACAGTGATGACACTACGTACTCGAATCGCGGAGTACCTTCCCCAAATAGCTTCTGCATGTTAAAAGTGGAACTGCAAACAATGCAATCACAAAACATATGCGAATCTGACCATCTAGTAAACTCCGTTAATGCATTCCGTAGTATGTCAGACAACGAACAAACATGCTTCATCGCTTCCCGAAGCGCTTACTATACACTATATGAAACCACCGGTATGCGTTTAGAAACAGATGTTAGTGAACCTATCGCCAACTTGGTAATAAGCTACATAGATTACATTTTCCCTCTATTCTTTTATTCCACCTTACATCTACATCCGAACCAACTAACACTCTAGATCACACGACCGAGTGACGACTGATCACTTCAAAAATTTTGTCCGCGGGCTCCCACACGACCAAATGCTTGTAAAACATTTCGTGTACGTAATTGAAAAGTGAACGAAATGTTGCTGAAGCATTCACCTCACACGACGATCGTTGCGTTCGTCGAACTTATTCGGGGATAACACTGTTTCATAGCGGATAGGTCACATCTCACTTGACCAATTCACACTGGCCATGATCCATCTCGTTTGCTGTCCCCATGTCCTGAAACATCTCAAGATCATTGTCTCCTTGCCTAAAAGCTCTAATTTGAGTCGGAGAAGTCGCCAGTTCCCAGAAAATATTTTGGCAAGAAACCTAACAAAACACATTTGTCAGTGACCTGTACCGTTACCATAGTCGAGTACTTCTCCAATCTCCACGATCTCCCCGTTCGTCAGGACAACTGTGGTTGTTATCACGACTACACGTTTGCTCTGCATTGTCTGGACCTTTATCCTGCCCATTCCCTTTGATCTTGTTTTACTGCCAGTCACAAAAATTATAAATACGAACGGATCTGTGATCATGTTGTCTTCGGCTGAGCGACATAAAGTTCAGTTTAACAGCCAATCTTGTCCCTGTGTTCATGCGGTAGCTTCGAGTAGATGGGTTGGCCGGGAAGAGACTAACCGACCGCATATACTCCGTTATCCGTCGTTCTGCCATCCGACGTTTTGTTAACCTTTATTCCGTTAGTTGCTTACGCGCTCGTAGGGCGCTGAGGCCAGTCACAACATTAAACTGGCATACTGCAAATACCAATCGACCTGATTACTGTTGAGGGCCCCGACTCTGATCTCTATTCATGCACACAGCACTATATTGGTACTTCAATCTGATTCCATTTCATCACGTGCAAACTACAGTACTGTCATGTACTAGTGTTCTCTCTTCACCACCCTGGACCAATATTAGACAGCAGCGGCCCAAACAATGACTGGTCACTGTACAATTGTGCCTCGATATTGATTCATGAGGTGACCTATAGTACCTGTCTCGAGGCAGAATAGCATTTAGAATCGGAGGTGGAATGGATACTTCCTGTATTAATAAACAACTCGTTGAGAGTGGTCATCATCGTTATATTAGTTTCGAGTCGTATCTGTGGATGCAACGGGTCGGGTTATCGTTAGTCACGGTAAGGGTACACGCAGTTGTAGAATAGTAAGTACGAATTTTTACCCTTCGTCAAATTTTGGAGCAGCGTCATGTATACCGCCGGCCAACAATTGCCGTATTTCTCGA